>JAASFJ010000126.1:0-39540 GCA_023333755.1 Globisporangium uncinulatum | reverse complement strand
GGTTTGTGGCTGCATGCGTCAGACAAGTGGGTTTGGCGCCTCTTTTTAAAATTCAAATTCTAAAAACAGTACTTAACGAAAACACGACGATATCGGAAATAAAAGGGTACTGGATATTACCCGTGCCTTCAACGCGCTCTCATCTTTACATCGACAGGGAGTCGAATTCCTCGTCAGAAGTCTGGGGTTAAAGCGCTGACACGATCGCAGCTGGATCTCAACCACGGTAACAGCAGCCTTTTAATGATATGTAGATTGTGTAGAAGCCAGCAATTTAACACCCAGTCTCTGAGTCAAGGAGGCCAAAAATTGCCGACAAAAAATAAAAACATCATCAATTCTTATCGGATCGCAACGAAAACTTGTGTGCAGATGTCCCTAGTTCGTGGTGCATGAACGCACGTGTTTGCAGCCTCCACAAAGCATCACAGGCGGCAGCATTCAAATATTACGAAATCTTGAGGACTCGAAAATTACCATTTTTGGTACCAGTGATTTCAAGAAATCACAATGTAAGAGTTTGAAAAGCGGTTCGCCTTCTTGACCGATATAGAGCGTACGTCATGTAATATATATAAGTGTTGGTCAGTAGAAATGCGGCTGATAATTAGCTGTGAAGGCGGCTTGTACGTCCTGGTTTAGCCTGGTTGCTATATATTGCAGGATTGTGAGATTTTGTCTGAACTTATGTACTTTCTGCGTCATTTTGGACACATAAAGTGCATTACCGTCAAGCCGTGAGCCAAAATTACACGATTTTCGGCATGCCGCCAAAAAATTATAAGCTTTTTGAAATCGCCATTCCTCAGCTCATGCGCATCAGACAGAAAATGTGTTTGAATGGTCATGCTTGCATCTCAACGAGCTTTCATATGAATGTCTAACCTCGCTGATCTGAGCAGTATTCGAAATTTTTCACATTTAAATACTTTGTATGTGGCTTCTTCTCCTTGACTCAGCGACTGGGTGTTGATCATTGGCTTATTGTATCCTGCACAATTGTATACCGTTGCCTCAAAATATGGTACAATGAGGTAATAGTATACGGTATATTAATTGGCAGAACCCGTTAGTACCACGTGTAATCTACAAAAGTTGTAGATCTGGACGCCTTCCCATCTGGTTCTTGTGTGGAAGAACTCAGACTTTATTTCAATATGCAAAATTTACTCCATGAAATTGATGTGCTGCACCCTTCATGTGAGTGATAAAGTGTGTGTCCTTTTATCACACACATGAAGTTGTGGAACATCAATTTGTGTGTCTGTTAGAGGTGTTGAAGGTTGGAGCCCAACATTCACCAACCACGAAAAACAGAAACTTTTCTGTTGTGGTTGACAACCCATTTGAACTGGGTTTCAACCACAGATACTGTACTTTAGTTTGAATTCAAATGGCGCGGGTTTGCACACCAAAATTAAGAATTGGAAAATCCCATCTCGTTATGACCGATGGCGCCTCTTTAAAACCGTATAATATTCATTGGGTATACAAACATCAAAATAACGGTTTGTGCCTAGTTGAGCCACAGTACAGGAGGTTGCCAACCTGTGCTCAACTTTGGATGAATTAGACAACAGTTGAGCTGAACGTTAACAGCTCTAGTGTCTGTTTTAAAAGTCAGCACATTTTATCTCTGCTAAACTGTTTGTCTTTTGAGCAAGTAAATTTGGAAATGGGATCTTGAAGAAGATGAGAAGTTTCGAAAGTTTATTTGTCGCTTGAAGGGGTAGGGTTAGTTCCAAAAATCAAGTGAACACTCAACTTTCGAAAATACGACGTTGCAAAGCATTCTCGCTTGTGATTGGCGGAATCGCTCTAAATTTAAACTGGTCGTTTCGGGTCCAGTCCTTCCAAAAATTTCCCGCTCTTTTTCATTTCAAATCAAAGCTCACAAGCTCTCATGCCCAACTTGCGACTCGCTCTTATTTTCCAAAAAGAAGAGCGCCGAGCAAAAGACCTCAAGTTCCAAGTTCCAAGTTCCAAGTTCCAAGTTCCAAGTTCGACGTCCCGAAAAATTAAGATGGCGTCGGTTGACAGCACCACACTCGCCGCTCCACTCCTGCCTCCAACCGCGAGCCTCACGAGCCTCAGCAGCAGTCCGAGCGCGAGCCCCACGACTGTGAGCAGCAGCAGCAGCGACGGCACGTGCGGGCTCAAGAAGTACTACACGTGCAACGCGGCCGAGAAGGAGCGCGTCGTGCACTGCGAACGCGACGGCTGCCCGAAGCTCATCCACCGCTCGTGCTCGCTGCGCGTGACCGAGCCGTTCCGTGACGCGGTCGAGCCAGTGCGCATAGTGTGCGGCAAGCGCTGCTTTAATGCGATCACGAAAGGCGCGCGCGCCACCGGCACGAACGGGTCCGCGTCGTCGCTCAAGCGCGAAGCGAGCGGCTCGAGCCATGGAAATGCTGGCACACACGAGCGCAAGAAGCGGTCGCCGTGGAACAGCGACGGTCCAAGCCCTGCCGTGAGCTCGCTCTCGGTGCTGCTTGCGTGGCTGCGCGAGCCCAAGAACTACGCGCGGTGGGTCCACGGCGGCGACCAGAACAAGTTTGAGACGAAAGCTGCGATCGCGTCGCAGATCCTCGCGCTCATCAAGGCGAAAGGCATCGAGACGGACCGGAACCGCAACGACGTCTTTGCCAAGATCTACCAGCTCGAAAAGAGCTTTGCGGAAGCGACCGAGTACGTCACTGCGAACCAGCACGCGCTCGACCAAGCCGCGCTTGACGCGGGCGCCAAGAAGCGCTGCGTCCACTACAGCGACCTGTACGCGTCCATGAGCACGTTTGGGAAAGGCGGGAGCGCTCACGTGGACGGCGTCATTGTGTCGTCGCGCAAGCGGGCAGCGGCCACGGAGCCAGCGAGCGGTGACGCGACCAAGCGGCAGCACATTCTGTCGACGTCAACGTCGTCGACGTCGTCGGGAAGCCGGGAGATCCGCTCGCGTGAGGCTGTCAAGAGCCCACTGGTGGACGCAACAAAGACCGCAGTAGCGCCGACGGTCGAGAAGAGCAACCACGCGTTCCTCGCGTCGGCAGCCGCCAGTGACCCCGTGAGTGCCGCGCAGCTCGCAGCGCTGAGCACTTCGCTCATGCTCGCGAACAGCAACAGCGGCAGTGGTGTGACGAACGGATCGCTGGCACCGCCGATGCTCGCGGGCACTGGGGCGACGCCCGGCTCGCTGCTGCAGCTGAACCAGTCGCTGCTGCAGGCGGCCACGGAGAAGCTGCTCGCAGAGGCGCGGATTGCGAGTGTGACAGCGAGCACTGCGCTGCTGCGCGCTCGGATGGCGCTGCGTGCCGAGGGCGTGGCGCAGGACGAGATTGACGCGGTGCTGCCGCTCGTGCGCGAGTGAAAGAACGAGGGATTGTATCACACTCGAGTACTGTACCACACACGCGCGTGCGCTGTCGTACGGACGTAGCAGTTAGGACCGATCTATGAATGAATGAGTGGGTGATGATGAGACCGTCACTGGGCGTTGACTCCAAAGAGTGACTTGAGACCGAGTCGGTCTTGAAAGTGGGGATTTGGCGATTTTCGCTGGTCATTGGCATTGACACGCAAAATCGGATTTGCGGGTGTCGATACGAAAAAGCGATGATCCGAACGATGGCGCTGCCTCCGCTGACGTCGGCGGCGGTGGTGTGTCGCCACGGAGCGGGGCTGGACCTGCCGCACGTCGCAACGCTCGTGAGCGCATTTCTGGACACGAGTGCAGATGCCTCTTGGACGCTGACGCGCGCGTGTTTGAGCAACCAACCGCTGAGTCTCCTCCGGAGGCTCGTGAGGCGCGCCGAGACAACGACGGATTCCACTGCCGCGTTTGTTACGAACTCGCACTACCGCGCGCACGTTGTGAGCACGCTCCTAGTGTCATCAGTGGAGCACGACAACCTGGAGACTGTGCAGTGGCTCTGTTCGCTCATGAATGCGCACACAGCCGGTCGCCGATGCCACGAGAGCTTTCTGTGGAAAGCGATGCGCCGAGCCGTGCAGCTCGGCCGGCTGCGGATTCTGCAGTGGCTCGCTCATGCGTTCCCGGACACAGTGTGGAGTCCACGGTACATGGATACAGCAGCCAAGCACGGGCATCTCGAAATGCTCTGCTGGTTCGATGCGCACCACCCGCGTTACAGCTACGCAACGTGTGTGACGGGCAAAGCGCTGCGGGAGGCAGCCCGCCATGGCCACGTCGAGGTCGCCACGTGGCTGCTGACGCATCCGAACTTTGACGACTACGTGCCGGACGAGGCGCTGCGGCTCGCGATCGTGGGCGGCCACCTCGAGATCGCCCAGCTGCTGTACGAACAGAGCGGTTTCATCGACGACCTCGACGTGATCGACCACTGCGGCGGGAGCGGGAACTTGGCAATGGTCCAGTGGATCTTTGAGCAGAACCTCAAGTACGACCTCACTGACGCAATGGAGTTCGCAGCCGGCGCTGGCCACCTCCACATCCTCCAGTGGCTCCACGAGCACAAGGGCGAGACGAGCTTCAGCCGCGCGATGCGACGAGCTGCAGAGAACGGACACTTCCACGTCGTGCGGTGGCTCCACGAGCAAGGCACAGAAGGCTGCACGTGCACGCTCATGGACGGCGCTGCGGCAGGCGGCCACCTCGAGATTGTCCAGTGGCTGCACGCGAACCGGAGCGAAGGGTGCTCGACCGACGCCATGGACGGCGCCGCTCGGTTCGGCCACCGCGACGTGCTCCAGTGGCTCCACGCCCATCGCACTGAAGGCTGTTCGACGGAAGCGATGAGTATGGCAGCGTGGAAAGGGCACCTCGACATTGTCCAGTGGCTCCACGAGCACCGGCACGAGGGCTGCACGCAGGACGCGATGGACTTTGCGAGCGGTCGTGGGCACCTCCACGTTGTCCAGTGGCTGCACGCGAACCGGACCGAAGGGTGCTCGACCAAGGCGATGAACTGGGCAGCGGCGCAGAACCACCTCGATGTCGTCGCGTGGCTGCACGCGAACCGGAGCGAAGGGTGCACTGTCGGGGCGATGGACACGGCCGGGTCGGTCGAGATGCTCCAGTGGCTCCACACGAACCGGACCGAAGGGTGTACGACCAGAGCGATGGACAACGCAGCGTACAAAGGCGACTTTGACATGCTATTGTTCCTGCACGCGCACCGCACGGAGGGCTGCTCAGCAGACGCTGCACGCCACGCACTCAACGGCCGGCACTACGAGATCCTCCGCTGGCTGCACGAGACATACCCGTCGCAGGCAAACCTGGCGCGACAGGAGCTGCGCGACGACGCGTGCGAGGCCGCTGTGGTGGAGGCGATATAACGCTAGTTGGGGAGGGAGTGTATTGATTGATGAGCGCATTGAGCTTGACAGGGTGTAACCGATCCTTGACCCAACAATCAGTACTTGGAAGTGAACTGATGATGCTCAGTAAGAGGCATGGAGCACCTGCTGCCCGCTCAACGACAGCGACGGACGACGAGCGTCCGGATCGGATGCGAGACGCTGCGCCTCTCGAGCGCTCATCTCCTGCCAGTTCGACGGTACTCCGTGGCGTGGATCTCGTCGAACAGGTCGCTCACAACTCCCAGATCCAGAAGCAGCGCTGGGCCGAGTGCGTATCGACAACCGTATCGAGTCGAGTCGAGTCGAGTCGAGTCGAGTAGGAGGAAGTAGGGAGTCAGTCCCTGGATCTCTCACGCGACACTCACGTCTGCGCTCTCGATCGCTCGGTCGATAGGATCCTCACCAAGCTTTGGGAGCGGAAAGCGACGCTGGACGTCGCAGACACGATCCTCATCCGAGCCGGCACGCCGTACGCCTGGTATTTCACGTCGTCCGTCACCGGAGTACGCTCTCCAACGCTCGCGAGCAGGCCCTATGGGAGCACAAGCACGCTCACTCTAACTCACTCTTGCTTGGTCTCGAACGGCGACCAGGAGATCCAGAAGAAGCTCGACCGGAAGCTCAACGCGATCGATATCAAGAAGCACTTTGTGCGCACGAGCGACCCGATGGCCGTCTCGCGCCATCTCGCGGTGCTCCTACATGTGCGTATATGTGGCTGCGATTCGCACCCACTTCGCTCCGCTATCTCTCACTCGTCCACCGACTGCTTATGCGTTACCGGCACGTCATCGTCCTGCGCAGGAAGACCGCGACGGGAGCATCAAGTACGCGATGCTGCGCGACCTCGAGTTCAACTCGGTGCTCTGCCAGCCGTCGTCTCCGCTGTGGATGGCGAGCTTCTTGCTCCAGCCGTTCGCGTCGCAGTGCCGAGCCACGTACGTCGCCAAATTCAACGCACTCGCAGGCTCGTCGTGCGGCCGTGTACTGGCCGCAGACTCGTACTTCTATGGCTTGGCTCGCACCGCCCTAGCTCTCCAGACAGCGCCGCTCGAGGCGAGCTCGACTGCAGCGAGGCGAGCTGAAGCGGCTACTGCTACCCCAGCTGAGGATAAGCAACAGCGAGTGCCGTCGGCAGCGCACCCCAATACCAGTTGGAGTGGCAATGACAGCACCAACAGCACCCCACAGTCGCTGGCCTCTACTGGCAGCAGACTGAGCCGTCCGCTTGAGGAGATCATCCAAGCGGAGCTCAAGCGGCTCGTGCGTGAGGTCGAGAGTGCGTTCAGAGACAAGCTGCGGCTACTCGACGGCGAGTTCCAGGTCACGACCACGAACCGTCTCGTGCTCGTGCGCGTGAGTCGCGTCGTCTTCTTCTCGGACCTCAAGGTGCACAACGAGCGGCGTGGGAAAGCCACGAGCAAGCAAGCACCAAAGTCTCAAAGGCGACCGTCGGTACGTCTGCCCTCCCCCCGCTCGCTTTCGCTAGCGTAACCACAAGAGTGCAACAATCGTCCTCCTTGCTTCTCTCTCTCTCTCTCGCTCTTGCCATATCGCCCACCCGTGTCACGCTCACCTGTGTGTCAAAGTCCGCGTCGTCGTTCCCAGGCGCCAAGCGCTGTGCTGGCGACAGCTTCTGCCACTGCAAGGTCTTCGCGTCGGCGGCCGCGCTCAAGGTCCCGCTCCCGTCTGCACACGAGTTCCAGCGCATCACGCGACAGGTGCGTGTGCGTTGGCTCCCGACAGGCAAGTGCCGATTGCGTTGGTTAACCAACACCCGCGTCGTTCGCTCTGTCGGCTTGTGCTTATCCCAGTCGCTGTCGTTGAGTGACGAGGAGTCGGCGCACTTGGAGAACTTTGGGGCACACGCAGAAGCCGCGCTCGCTGTCTCTGCGGCGGCGCTGCGAGCGAACACGGACGACGCGTTCACGAAGCTGCTGCAGCGACGGATCTTCATGCTGCAGAGCACGCTGTGGAACCCAAAATCGGACGCGTTCAAGCTCAAGAAACCCCGTACGTCGTTGCTGCTCGCACGTGTCGCTCTCGCTTCAACGGACGCGGAACAGAGCTGACGCCTCACTGTCGCCTCGCCCTGCTGGCCGCCTCAGTCGAGTTCTCTGATGCAAAGAAGCTCCCACGCCAGTACGAGGTGGTCACGGTCTGCAAGACGTGCTACCTCATATACCACACGATCGACAGCGAGCGGTTCCAGGCACGCTGCTCGACGTCGAGAGCCGCCGCCCGGCTGTACAACGCCAAGATGCTGTCGCGGCTCGAAGATGATTTGTCGCCGGCGTCTACTTCAGTGGCGGCTGCTGCTGACGTTGCCCGGTCACAAGGCGATCCGTCGAGAACACGAGCTTGGGAGGCCGTTGAGGGGCACGCGAGGAGCTCGTAGCGAGTGAGGACAGAACCGAGCCAGTCAGCCTTCCGCGTAGACCTTGACCTTGCTTGCAAAGTCAATGGGCGGGAGCACGTCCTCGTCGCGGCGCTTGAAGCAGAGACACAACGACGCGAGCAAGAAGGAGATCTGCAAGCTCACGAGCAGGCAAACGTAGCCAGACACGCTGTCGGTAACAGACTCAACGGTTCTTCCTCTCTCTCTCTCTCTATCTATCACTCTCTACCACCATGCGACACACAGTACGAACCGGAAACAGTAGAAGCAGCAGTACCGCCGTACCGATCGCTTCGACCTGCGAGCTGAGGCGCGAGAATACGAACGCACCGCAGCCACGCGTGGAGCTCGTCACTGGGTTAAGTCCGCAAGAGCCGTACGGGAGGTCGTAGTTGCAGCGGCCGTTCACAGCGCAGTCCTTCGTAGCCACGTACACGTTCCCGGACGCGTCACACTTGACGCGCTGGCGGGTGCGCTGGGAGATCTCAGTGGACGGGTACGTCGCTGGGAAGACGCGCGAGTCGCTCCGACAGTGCGTCGGGAGCCCGTTGCCACAACAGAAGTTCTCCTTCTGCAGGTTCAGCACGGTGGCGCGGTACGAGCCGTCGACGAGGCTCTTTGCGTAGTACGCCTGCCATGTGAGCGTCATGCCAGCAAATGCGTCGCTCTCTGCAAACTGGTCGCACGCAAACTGCTGCGCGGGCGACATTGCGTCGTAGAGGCCGACAGTGAGGCACACGACTTGGTCGGCGTGTGGGATCGGCGGAACCGATCGCCCGAGCGCGACACCACCGAAAAGTGCCTGGAGAAACGGCAGCACGAGCAGCAGCATGACCTGCTGCTTGTAATGGCATTCATAGACACGAGCATGAAGTCCTGCACACGGCCGAAGCGCGTCTCGACTTTAAAGACAGCGAGTGCAGAGCTGAGGGGACGACGCACCACGAGGAGCAGGCACTTGTTTTGCGTCCTGGCAGTAAAGTAGCCGAGGGCGGCAGTGAGCAGGTACAACAGTCCGGTGAAGACGAGCCCGCCGCCTGCGTGCTTGACCGCGTTGCCGAGCAGTTGGTGGTAGTGCTCGTTTCCGGCCAAGAGCGATCCGAGCACGACGAGCAGCAGCATCTGGATCTGTTTGCATCGAGCGACAGGGTAGTCAGTGCCTGTCGGGAGGGATTACAACGCTGGAGCTTGGACGCGAGAAGAACGCACCACGCCGAAGCAGCCGGCCCCAGCGAGGAACTGCACGAGGCTCTCTTTCGCAAACATCTCAGCTAGCTCCGTCTGGATTGCACCAGCGCAGTCCAGAGACCTCCGAGCAGTGTGAATCGATCCGAATTTGGATGGCGATTTCGCGTCTGACAGACACCGCATCGGTCGTTGTCCTACAAGCGCAAGCCTCGGCCAACGACATCAGTCGAGACACAGTAGCGTATACGGTGCACCAGAAGGATGCCGTCTCGAGGTCGCAACTCCCCCAAGCTTGCGCCGTCGACGTGGCAGTCAATGTTCGGGAAGAAACGGAGCGGCTCTGGCGGCAGCGAAGACCAAGTGCGCATCTCGCACGAACACGAGCGTGTAGGGTCGCAGGCAGCACCAGGGTCGCTCTCTATCGTAGACCAGCTCTTGAGTGCGCTGGATGCGCGAGAGAGAGACCTCGAGCAAGAAGAGCAGCTCAGCCGCCAATGCGCCGATCAGTTGCTCGGACGACGCAACGTGTTCGTCCCAGAGATTCGCATGCAAGACCACCGCCAGCAGCAGGATGCACAGCGCTCCCCTAACGTCAGCGACGACGCGAGCGCAGTCGCCCACGAGATTATCAAGAACCGATTCCAGATCGAACTCCGCGCCGACACGCTCCGGTGCCGACAGAAGACACCGTCAGCAGTTCGTGCACCTCGGCCGGAGACGAAGGCGTCACGTAGTTCTGTTGGCTTCGCCACGCGAGCCAAGAAATCGACTCCGACAGCCTCTGTCGACGCGATAGCACGTCACAGGGCAACGGTGACGGAACAAGCGCTGGAAGACGCGACAACGAAGATCCCCCGCTCATTGTTTGTGCTGGAAGATCTCTGTGTACGCAAAGACACGTCAAGGGATGCGAGGGGGGCCAGAGCCACAGCAGAGCGAGTGTCGCGAGCTGGCGGATTGCCGAAGAAGCGAATAGCGGCGGCGTCGCCAGCATCCGAGGACACGGGAGGTGACCAGATTGCACTGCCAGCCGCTCCGAAGCAGCATGCTTCGTCAACGACTTTGACCCACAGAGCCGTCGGCGCAGACCCAATCAGACGTATGGAGCAGCGGCAGCAACGTGTTCGTGATATGAAGTTGACCCGAGTTGCAGCAAGTAAACACCTGGAGCCGCAAGAGGGCGACGAGGAGGGAGACGACTGGAGAGAGCGGCCTCCGAGCCGCCCAACGGTGGTGCGAACGAAACGCTCTAGCAACCAGGAGAACGCCAACACCACGTACGAGACCGCTACTATAAAGACGACACGACGGGAAGAGCGTGTCCTGCAAGACCGGATCCGTCGCCTCGCGAGCGAGAACCAGCGAGCAGCAGAGCTCGAAGATCGAGCACGAGAACGGCGGCAGCAGCGCCAGGCGAAGGCCGCCGTATTTGCGCTCTGGAGGGAGCAGGTGGACCAGCAGGGACGCCAAGAAGCGCAAGCCCACCAAGTGTTTGTATGGCGACTCGTGCTGCGCACGTGGGGGACCTGGAAGCAATGGACACGAGCGATGACGACGCAGCGTTTAGAACAAGAGACGCGCGCGCGGTTGGTCCGAGAGAAGGCCGTGGCGACTCAAGCAGAGGCGTTCTGGCGCCAGAAGCAGCTCCCAAAGTGGTTCTACCGCTGGTGCTCGTGCGTCCAGGCCGCGAAGGTCGCGAGAGAGCTCGAGGCGGCGCAGCAGAAGCGAAAGGAGCAAGCGCAGCGGTTGATGGAGCGGTTGCTGCGGCAGCAAACTGCGCCAGAGGACGTATTGCCACTCAGTCGCCAGGACCAACAAGATGCAAGCTGTGGGCCAGCGATGGTAGAGGCGCCAGCGCTGCCGACAGGGCGCCACACTGCCGAGCGGAAGGTAGGCACGAGAGCAACGAGGTCGCAATACGATAGTGTCGCTGGCGTCAGCCCCTCCCAGTACGCCAGCACAAAGTTGGTGACGCACGTCGATGAAGAGCTCAGACCAAGCCCAGAGCCTCTCACCATCGACACCTCAGCACAGCCAGCAGATTTGCTGCCGCCTGTGCCGCCACAGTCAGCAGGTCACCTTAAGAGCGCATCAACCATTACGAGTCGACACTGTCCAGCACCTGCAGTCGACCCACTGTACGCGTCGATGCAAGAGCGTGCAGCTGAGCGGAAAGAGCGCCGCGATCGCTTGAAGCAGCGCTACGAACACCTCGAGCAAGCGAAGCGAGAGGCTGTCGCAGCGCAGATGGTAGAGATCGAGGCCCAGGTGGCACAACAGAAGATCGACGAGCGCGCACGCGTGCGCGAACGAAAGCGCCAGGAAGCGCTCGCAGCGCATGAGAAGGCACAGCGGCTGGAGCAGCTCGACGGGCAGCGGCGGGCAGCGCGATGCCACGACTGCAAGCGGCTCGTGTTCTACTACGGCTTCCTCCCGCTTCGGCGGCACTGGGAGACCGCTCGGCGCGTTGCTGCGAACGTGGCGGCTTGGCACCGACTCCGCGTGCTCCATACCTCGTGGCTCGGCTGGCTCCAGCACGTGCGAGACGTGCACGTCGAGCGGCAGCACGCGGAGCGTCGGCAGCTGCAAGTCGCAGCAAAACACCACGCACAGACGCTCGCGCGGTCGGGAATCGCAGCACTCCGTGCACTGGTGGAGCACAGGCGGAGTGCAGAAGAGGCAGCGACGCAACTCGCGCGGCGACACGCGCAGCGTCGGCTGTTGAGGCGTTGGCAGGTGGGTGACGTCGCGACGCGTACTGCTTGATAGTGATGGATATGGGGTATCACTGTTGATACGCTTGGTTGCGTTACTGAAGGACTATAGTATGGTTACTGACGACGTCTGGGGATGGTTGGTATTGTCGTGTTGGCAGCGCGCTGTGACGCTGAGCCATATGCAGGAGGTGGCGCAGGTGCGGCGCGCAGCGAGTCAGCTGGCGTTCAAGACGCTGAGGCGCGCGTGGATCCAGTGGCACGTGACCACGACGGAGCTCCGGGAGCAGCGTGAACGCCAGCAGGAGAAGGAGCGGCTTTGGAGCAAGGTGCGCGGGTGGCTGAACGAGTAGGTACACAACCATGCAGAACATGTAAAAGTCAGGATGGAAGTCAGACTGAACGACTAGCGAGATCCGGAGATTCGATTATGGTACACCCACAAATCCCACATCCGTCAGCATGATCGAGCTCTGTAACTCGTTCATCGCCGACGACGCGGCTTCGGGCTGTCGTCGCGAGCCAACAGACAAGGAGAGTGCTCCGCTCGACGCTCCACACTCAACGCTCGACGCTCAACTCTCAACTCCTACATCTGTGATGGAACCGGGCTCGACCCGTGCGTACTTGCGTGGCAAGTGTGATCCCGCCGTGGCTATTACTCGAGACCTCGCTTGATTTGCAACTGGCGTGTTCAATGTTCAGAGTTCCTCCACACCAGCTGACATCACGAGAACACAAAACCTGCGCACCGTCCTTACAAGCACAGTACATATATCCTTCAACTCGCGCGCTTTGTTCCAGAACCACCGATCCACCGATCGGTCTCGAGCAACCCTCGAGTCTGCTCTCTCCACATCAAGTGCTGTCGCCTCCGTCTGCTAGCCGATGCGTACCAGTACGTCTTCCTCGCGAACCTGGATTTCGACCGCAGCACGGACTGCAAGACGCTGCGCGATTTCATGGAGATCGAAAGGGTGCTAGACCGAACTCACCAACTTTGAGTGCGGCTGGACCAACGTTCTCGGGCGACAAGCACCAACCGAATCTGAACGACGGTGTCATCACTACTCCTACACGCACGCACGCGCGGACGAGCCGAGCGAGGTCTCGACAATGTTGTTGAAGGGCGATCATGCAAGACGACAAGCTCGACTGCGTTCGTCGAACAGTACAAAATCTGCACGCAGACGCTGCGCTGGTACTGGATGGGGGCTATGTTTCATCAAGAACAAATGTTTGTGGCTGTAGATACGACACTGACGCGCATAGCATTGAGACTTGAGACGACGACGCGGTGGGTTTCGAGTACGGACGACGAGTACTCGATCAGCTACAGCACGAGCAGCGCGGTGTCGGAGGCTTCTGACGCGACGGAGACTTCGGAGACATTGGAGGCATCGTCACGCCTGCACCAGCGGTCCTGGGCGGCGAGGGCGTGCACTGAACCCGCTGAGGACAATACAGTAGTGTGTGCTTCGTCGATGGTGACCCGAGCAAGACTCCACCCAGGCTTGAATTGTACAGACAGGACTCCGAGTACACTGTAATATTACACTGCATCGAGGGCCTTTACCAATCTACCATAAATATATTGCCTCTCAAATTTAATCATTGTGAATACCATATCTATCCATTTTTACCTTCTATACTAAATACATTTTCAAAACAGAACAAACGGAACCATTCGGTTAACGCGCTCGCTCCTGTATTAGGAAACTTGTGGTCTGAAATCGGAGGCAAAGATACCTCCACCATGTTCAACACCACCTGCATCGTGTGAGTTTCTGCCAGAAGCAGTTGGCCAAGAAGAACACCTTCACGTAGCGTGTGTGGCGTAGCGCCAGGAGGAGATACAGAAGTAAATCAACAGACTTTGTAGCGACGCAAACCACACCGAACACGATTTCCTCAACGTTTCAAAGCTCAGCAACACAAACATCTGTGCGCTTGACTTCTACACTTGGCGTTGTCGAATCGGGTTCGGTTCGGCTCACCAACTGGGTATCTACGCTCTCAAAGAGCTCACTTCCCAATCCAAGCCCCATCGCCGACTGCTCTTCCCCATACCCAAGCACTGCAACCTCAAGAACACCATGGCTCCCTCCCTCACCAGGTCCTTCATCGTCGCCACCGCCGTCGCCTCGACCGCTGTGCTCTTCGACGCTGCAGACGCACATCAGTACGTCATGTACCCGGCGCCGACGTTCAATGTCAAGACGCGTGACGAGCAGTTCAACCCGCTCGCATTCCTTGAGAGCCAGGCAGGCATTAAGACCGAGGAGAACTTCAACGGGTGGCTCACCAAGAATGGCTACAAAACGCTGCGCGCCTTCATGGACAACAAGAAGGCGTACAGTACTGGCACGGCCAACTTTGAGTGCGGCTGGACCACGCTCCCGGGCAACCGCCAGCCCATTCCGACGAACCGCCAGTTCCGCACGACAGGCTACACACACGACGGGCCGTGCGAGGTCTGGCTCGACAACACGCGCGTGCTCAAGGGCACCAACTGCCACGCCGACTTCCCGGGCAAGACGCACACTATCGACTACTCGTCGTGCAAGGGCTCGTGTACGCTGCGCTGGTACTGGATGGGCCTGCGCTTCCTCAAGAACAAGTGGTCGTGGCAAGTGTACAAGAACTGCGTGGCGCTCGGCAGCGGCCGCCGTCTTGGGGAAGAGGAGGAGAGCGAGTTCGCTCTCGCACTCGGCAACACCACCACCACTGAGGCGTAGATGTGAGAAGTGTGTTCGTTTTGTCAAGACTCACTCTGATCAAGAGGTGGGTGACGCGTGAATGACGTGAATGGAAACACTCTTGTCCGTGTACCATGTGAGCTCGCAGCTTTCGGCTGGTTTTCATTTCAGTATCACCGAGTTGGTCACTTGGAGCCGCCGTTTGTAGTGCTGCTGTTGGGAGCAAACCGGTCTCTTAGAGGAGCGAAGGTGTTGTTATGTGCAAGTACCAGTACTGTTGGTACCTCACTCACTGTGGTGACTGCGTCTGGCACTCGATCTCATAGCGAAGACGACTCACTGTCACGATCCAAGACAACGCCATTTCGAACCAACTTTCTAACGAAACATCCATTGACACGGCTCACCGGATGTATGCACTACACTCATCGAAACAAAAGCGGTCTCTCTCTCTCTCTCGCTTAGTCCGATCCGGACTAGCTCTGCTTCACGGCGCACTTGGGCACGGTCGAGGGGAGAGTCGGGCCAGACGCGTCGTCATCGTTGGAGGCTTCACCGCCAATAGACCCGGCACCAGGCTTCTTGGCAGTCGCAGCGGGTGCCTTGGGAGTGGCAGTGGGCGCCTTGGTTGTAGCAACAGGCTTCTTGGTAGCCACAACGGGAGTCTTGGTAGTCAAACTGGGTGCCTTCGTAGCCGCTGGAGGTGCCTTTGTCGCTGGCGCCTCGACTGTCGGGTTGTCGCTCAGCGCCACGCAGTTCTTGTACACCTGCCACGACCACTTGTTCTTGAGGAAGCGCAGGCCCATCCAGTACCAGCGGAGCGTGCAGTCGCCGTTGCACGATGAGTAGTCGAGCTTGTGCGTCTTGCCCGGGAAGTCGGCGTGGCAGTTCTTGCCCGACAGCGCGAGCGTCTCCTTGTCGCCCGAGTCGATCCAGACCTCGCACGGGCCGTTGTGAGTGTACCCCGTGGAGCGGATGGTGCCCGTGGTCGGGATCGGCTGCGACTCGTACTTGGGGTCGGTGTAGCCACACAGGAACATGGCATCGTCGTTGACATCGTAGAGCGTCTCGTCGTCCATCATGGCGCGCAAGTTCGCGTAGCCCTTGGCCTTGAGCCAGCCATTGAAATCAACCGACGTGTTGAAGTTTTGGTTCTCGAGGAACGCCACGGGCTTCCACTGGTTGTCCTTGCCGTCCACGATGAAGAACGGCTCTGGCAGCATGAGCATCTGGTGGGCGTGCACGACCGTGACGGCCGCGAGCGCCGCAGCGGCTGCGAGCGTTGAGACGGCACGGGGCATGGGGTGAGAGCGCGGTTGTGGAGGCCAGCAAGGAGGTTGTTAGAGCTCGAACAAGACTTGGCGAATGGCGCATTCGATGCTGCCACGTCATGTTAACATCGTCGAGGTAGAGTGTCGACGACTTCGGCAAAACCAGACGAATTGGCAATTCGAAATTTATGCATTTCGTCATGGCGAGGATTTCTTTGAATGTTGTCTGGTCGAGAAGTAATCGAGTTCGAGTGTATTTGCACATAAAGTGTACTTTAGACAAAGAAAATCCGGGGGTAACGGACGCAGCAGCTCACCCGCTCCACAACAGCCAGGACGTCAGCAACGCCATCAATACAGTCATAGCCTCCACCAACGCTAGCAGACCCAAACATGCACGCAAGAACTGCGAAAGCAAAGCCGCAGAGTCGGGTCGATGGTGTGACGAGAGCAGCTTCATGGACGGCTGCCTCGTGAGCGAGGAAAGCTCCAACTTCCCCCCACGGAGGTGGCGGAGACACGTGGCAACCGCAAGACTGTAGGCGGCACCGCCCAACAGCTCTTTAGGGAAGGGGTGGGAGGTCACGTCAAGGCTGTTGTGGACCTCTGGCGGACGCAGCAAGCCCTCGACCCAACTCGCGTTCTGCCCCAGCTCCGTGACAAGTCGGTGAAGCAATTTATCTCAGAGAGAAAGCGCGACGCTGCACGTCTCCAGCGAGAGCAGTATGTAGTCTATGGTGCTGGCACAGTCCCATACACCTACATATTGGAGGAGATGAAGAGTATTGCAAGCTTCTTCATGACAGAGTGGGAGAGGGGAGGGCTTGCACGACCGTCTACCTCCTCGATCACGCTTTGGTAGCGCACGGCGATTCAACCCGCTTTATCCAGTTGTCAGACCTGTTTAGCTTGCAGCTCAAGAAAGAGGAGCCAACCGACTGCAGCGTCGTAGCAGTCGTAGTGAACCAGGAAAGGCAAACCAGTTCGGCCGCGTGGACTGTGGTGGGTGCATGCGGCACAACGACGTCAACGTGCATTGGCCGGTGGGAGTACTCGCTCTCTATCTGTTCTCTCGATATCAGGTCCGGCAGGGAGAGTTCCCGCGGACGAAGGGTCACTTGGTATTGTAGGACAACTGCTTGATTGACGGGAGACACCCTCAGCGGCAAGTCGCGTACGCAACTCAACAGCAGGCTTGAAGAAGGCCATGTTGTCGTGCGGAGTGGCCACCTCGAAGGAATGTACCACCGCTCCGTAGCGCGTGTTACCACTCCTTACCGAACGCCCCAAACGCCTGTTAATGTTAATGCATTATAAAGCTTTGTAACTACTGATCACACCTAGCAAGAGGTCGAGCTCGACTATCATGGCGGAAGCTGGGGGAGCGGGCGAAAACCAGATTCGCCGTGTTGATCGTTGGAACTCCAAAAAGATGGAGGGATGGTACCTCACAATCCGTCCGAACCAATTCGAGCATTAGCTAACTTCAGCTCAGACGGTGAAGCGCTCTTTCTCAAGAAGGTGGCAGCGGACGCGCTTCGCAACTACTTCAAACGCTTTCACCTAAAGGAGAGCGAAGAGTGGATGAAAGTCCTCCACAAGAAGTACGCCGTAAAGGCCGACGACATTGTCCGCCTTCACGCCCATGCATCGATGAACCAGCGTGTACCATGGATTCGCTGGCGGATCAGAAGGCCTTTTTGGCGAAGGTTGACTTTCTCGAGGTGCTGACGATCGAGATCTCGACTAAGGTCGACGCACTTCTCCTCCACTCCATTATAACAGTTGGCTACAGCGACGACGAGTACCAGGGCGAAGAAAAGAATAAGAAAAGAATAAGAAAAGAAGAGAGGCGTGGGCGAGGTCTACGAGGATGAAGAAGAGAGCGTAGAGGAAGAAGGCGACGAGACGGAGGAGCGCCCGGCGTTGATGACGCGCCCGTCGGTGAAGGCGATCGCGTAGCCTTAGCTCTTGCGAAGAACCTTATTAACAGCCAAATAATGGATTCTCTTGCCGTTTACCGCTGATTACTGCTTTTCGACATGAGCTTCTAACCGCTTTTAAACGCAATAGATTTACCGATTCGTATCATTCACCGAAAGCTTTTGCATGTCATGTGCGAAATATTCGGTCTAGATTTGCTGCACTTTGTCTCGGACTGGGGTCCAGACCTGACACCTAAAATTGTGGACACAGTCTCCAGTCTTACTTCACAAACCTGTCCAATTGGCAGACAACTGAAAATGATGACATTCTCGATCAATTTCACCAGTGGTGCAATTTATTGCCGACACACCACAAACTCAAAACTTCTAGTCAGAATTACTGGAGCTGACCGTTGAGTATGAATGAATATCAACGTTTGTCCGACCGTACTTCCCGTTTGTATTAACCATTTTAGCCAATAAGAACAGTGCCGTGCTACGCTCGGTGAAGCTTTGGAATTTGAGCCTTGAGGCCTGGATTACCATAATGTTGACCTTGACGTTAAACGCCTTATAAATGGAAGGCCAGTTTCCACTGTCCCACCTTATTGTGCATGTACTAACAGGTAAAAGACGACACCAGCCAGAATTGTTGCATGGAGATAATAAAGCAAAATAGTCTTTCCGTTTTTGTAGATTTTCGGTAACAGCAGAACACAGCATCTTCCAACACAAGGGCAGATAGAAGAGGAGTCGGGAATGTAAATCGAATATTTCGGGATGTCTGCCCAGGACGGTCATTTCTAAACAAGGAAGAGAATAGTCTACCACCCCAGAACAAGCAACAATCTCGCCAAAACGTCCCATTTATGACCGGTTATTCTATAAATTTATGAATGTAGCATGAATGTTTCCTGTACGAAATTAATTTTAGGAGATGTCTTCCGAGGACGGACATTGACCTCTTGGGACGACCTGGAATTATTTTGAGTTTTTGATTTTTCAAGAAAAATCTCGACATGTCTATAAAAGGTCGCATGATGGTTACCCGAACGGTCAAAAATCGGAAAACATTTTCAGAAAAGGTAGGCCAAGTCAGATCTCAGAATAACTGAAATATTCCAGAGAACACTAATCGAGCAATTGTGACCAATATACTGCTGCGAATTATATATACTGCGTTATTCAGGCCGATTAAAATCGTTAGGGGTAGGCGAGTAACGCCATCCAGCGGTTCGGACGCATCAGGTCGCCTGTCTTTCTCAAAAATGTGTATGCGCACTCTAAAAGCAAGTCAGACGCATTGCCTTCGCACATTGATCAACGTCCGAAAGGCTATGAGGATGGATAAACTTGTGTCTGGAAACACCCAAGTAACCCGAGCCACGGCTGTGCGCTCGCTTACAGACCAGATTAAAACTAGTCTCACAGAAATACCTATACGCAACGAGATCTCTTGTCTCTTAATTCTTGATGAGTACACGCAAACTCCCTTCGTTTCTCTTTTTCGCATCACTGATGCATGAAAACGGATCAACCCATGTCTTCACACAGCAACACGTTTTTGAATCTCAGAAGCTGCGAATCAAAAATGCGCACAGGTTACAGTTCGTACCTGCTTCACCGACTAGAGCTAATCTAGTTTTCTTTTCCTGATTACTGTAGGATAAGTACCATTATTTCGGATATCAATTGTGAAGGGGCACCTAACCCTGCGTTTCATTCACGTTTGGGCGAATACAACAGCGTTAAAAGTGAATCTGCCGGGTTTTTTACCAATAGCGCCACTCTAAAAGTCATTCTGGATTATTGTCCGAGATCGTCCTGAACGGGGAAAACATATGAAATAAGGAGGCATACTATAATCAAGTGTAACCTTTTGTTACTTCATTACAACCATTGAGCACGGAGAAGCTGCTTTCATGGCTAGGAGTGTTGATCACACCACTACTGCGTGTGCGCTTACAGCCAGTTGTTCGCCGTGTCCTTGCGCGACAGTCTTGAGTGTTGGACACTTTCGGTTTCACTGTCGAATTAGAAAGACTTGCGCCTACGTGTGCGCAAGCGAAGGACCCCCCGTTACGAGTGCCAGAGTTCCTCTTCTGCTTGCTAGTGTTGTTGTGTCGCTGCATTCATTCAACTAGATCGTGTTAGCGTGTGACTGTGTTTGAGTTGTGTTGTGAGCGACTGCAAGGGCGATGGAATTGAAACGAACGGATCGAGGCCTGGACATCCCAGCAGAGATGAAAGGCCAAGAAGAAGCGGCGATGAAATCTGTTCATGCGTTCCTAAGCAAAGCGAGTGTCAGCGAAGAGTCTTTGAGCACTATTGCGTCTGGCTCGATTCACGGAGGAAAGTCTCCGTTGAAGAACATGTACTCCCTTCTTACTGCGTTTTCCATATACATTCAAATCACCACAAGTTTCAAATCTCGTTCTCCTGACAGTCACTTATCAAAGGCGACAGCGCTTGGCTACTTTTCGCAAGTTGTGAACATGCTCGCGAGCGGTACGGACCAGCGCTTGTCGACTCCAAACGCGTCGCTGCGATAAGAGACAAGATGGGAGCGGCGATTGAGGAGCGAAACCTGCGTGAAAACACACAGACGAATGACGCACCTGGTCGCAAACTCCCGGACTTGCTGGCATTGGTTGACGCAGTTCTTGCACAACAAGATCACTCCAACACTACGCGCGGTATCCATGACTCTGCGATTCAGACAATGACGTGGCATACATTTGGACGCGCAATTGACACTTGCTTAGCTCGGAAGCAGCAGCTCTCGGTATCGGTTTCGGGGGAGCTCTTCTTGCGTGTTGCGAGAATCAAACATCGGTTGTGCAGGGTCTTTCAATCTTCAAGGTGGCCAAACACTGGCAGCAGTGTGTGCCGCGCTCTTTTGAGATGCTGTTCGTGTGCGAATGGAAGCCGTCCAAGTTCATGTTCCCCCTCTTCCCCCACCTCGCAACAGCAGAGCTTCCAGGCGACACGCCGTCGGCCCCGGAGGAAGCCTTCATTTTCTGGGACAGCCTGCAGGAGAGCGAAGGTGGCCCCACCCCCGAGCCATACCGAACACGGCGCCACCCGAACATCTCGAAGCACATCAATGATGTCATCCAGCATGCCGCGAGAAGAGGCAGCGGTGGGCTGTGGACAGCTCAAGCCGACTCTCAGCAGCCACTCAATTCGTCGCGGCGCGGCTACGTACGCCAACGCTTCTCCAAAACTCGCCATCCAGTGGATCCCGACCCGCGGGTCATGGCTTCTCGACTCCCCGACGAAAGCGTTTGCCTAAATCGGAACGACAACACGGAAATACCAAAGCGTGACAAAAGTGCTTGCCGGTTACGGCGATCCGGATTTTCTAGTGGCGACTCCGATACTCCAGATGCTCAAGGACCAAATACCTGCCGACGACTGTGCCGATCTCGGTGTCTTGAAAGCGGAGCTGTTCCAGCACGTGTCGGGCTTTTCTGGCTGCAACAGTGTGATGAACGTGGCGCCGGATGTGTTGGACTGTGTGACAGCTGCGCTTCTGATCCATCTGCAAGAAGTCGTGGATGCGCGCAAACAGTCAGCATTCTTCTCCCTTGAGGTGTACGTTAGCAGGTTCGAGCGTGCTGTGCGCGCCACCAACGACAAGCTTACCTCGCTGTTTACGATCGATCGGCGCCTTGAGTGGGGAGAGCTGCTGAGGCGCAGCTGGCAGTCGCGGAACCATCTGCAAGTCGGCAGAGTAAGTACCGAGCGCCAAGCCGTTCTCGAATCCACTGTGTCGACCCTGCTTGACACAGTCGTGGAGTTGAGAGAGAAGGTCGAGAACCTAGAGGCTGGACAGACACGCATGCAAGAAGAGTCACGCGACTGCTAGAGCTGATGTAGAACGGGCGCGGCAACGACACGATCACAGCGAACGAGCACTCACCCGCGTCGAAGCTGCCGCTTGTCGAGCCTGATAGGACACAAGCTGACTTACTCGCAGGCGAATTCTTCAACTGGCATTCTTCGCGTCTTTGGGAGCATGCTGCCACGAAGAAGGAGCAGAACGCGCGATCGGATCTCAAGAGAGCAGGTAGCATCGTGGATGTGCTCGATCCCAACATTTTGCCCGTCCCTGACGAGCTAGCACGCAGCGATGCAGCAGCTCATCAGCAGTGGAAAGATCACCTGTGGTCTGTGGCTACCGCGCTCGGCAAAAACTCGAATGCACGTCTGCACGCGATCGACGGAAAAGGTTTGTCTCGGCGACCCTCTTCACTGCGCAAGCGCTGGAAGCAACTGCAGCTACACCACAAAGAAGTCTTTGACTTGATTAGCAAGCGCTCGTAACATCAAAACAGGAAGATATGAAGAGATGGGCATAAACGCACGCTAATGTGCAGTGCCGCGTACGTGGCGCTCATCACGGTCGATTAGGAGTCCGCGCGCACATGACTCGTGTCCGCGGCAGCGAACCTCACATGTTGCTGCCACATGTGCCGCACGTGTCACACATCGTGGATGAGGAGGATTGGTGGCAGCAAAGCTGGCGGTCGTGCTCTCGCGGCAAGTGTCAGCGGCGGCGCTCGTCGTGCTGACGGAGAAGGTGGTGGCGGTAATGCTGCGACCGCACTCGCTTGTCACGTACCAGCGGCGGTGCTCGTAGTGGGCAGGGGGGTGGCAAAGGTGCGCTCGTGCTTGCTCGGCATGTGTCAGCGGTGCTCGTCGTGCTCAAGGAGGAGGTGGTGGCAGCAAAAGTGTGCTCGCTCTTGCTCAGCACTTATCAGCGGCGGCACTCATTATAATCACGGAGGGGTGGGTGGCGGCAATGCTGCAGTCGCGAGCTTGTCTCGTGATGGCGGCAGCGAACTGGACGCGATGCTGCCGCGAGTGGTGCGCAAGCAGTTCTCTTTGTCGTTGCGGCCAAAAAATCGGGGGGGGGGTGCGACACATTCTGGGACGAGTAAAACCGTCCTCCCAAGCTTTTGTGATCTCCGAAGCCTCATACAAATGTCAAATGGAAATTCGTGCCCATCCGGGATTTGTTCTGGAATCTGTTTATTACTGTTGTTAAGAGGCTGACGCCGTGGTCGAACCGCAGCATCTCCTTCATGTGTCGCAGCGTGTGACCGTGAGCTAAGCGATTTAAAAACAAGTAGAAAAGCACCTTCATTTCTCCAAGTTGCAATTTGCAAAATCCCAACCTAAGGGCACTTTTGGAGCTTTTTGACGTCCTCCTCTTCCTCCATGCTGCACCAACGAGCACACGGACCGAACTGCCGAGTACACAGCAAACTACCGCGACTTCGTGATTCTCCAGTGTTTCCACTCACACTACCCGCTTCAGTGACTGCTCAAACGTGGGCACTGCACTCGCGCGCATGGCTTACTAGGCGCGTGATAGTCCAGCCGCTTGTGGGGAGATGAGTGGCCAGCTTCGGCTGTGGCAGCATAGGAAGTGGACACCTTGTACGCATTGAGAGCGATAATTAACAGCCCAGAAGAACGCGAACATGGGAATACCGTGGCGAACCAAAATATATATTGATGATATGTGATGGTGAGCCGGGCGCGTGGATTGAACCGCGCAGCAGACTTTCTGTCGTCTCCCGTGCAGCCAGTGGAACGAGAGCACCGGAGGCGACTGGGCAAGATCACGAGCCACCAGCGTTACGACGCGATCGAAGTTAGCTGAGTCGGTGGTGTTCGCTGGTGCTGATTCAACAATGACTTATCTCATCCCACTTCACAGCAAACTACAGCACCAGCATGTGCATTGCACAGAAAGCGATATGACACTCAGCTCTCACAGCTATCAACACCACACCGACGGGGTGGTGCGAAGGGAGACATGGTATGAGTGTCAATTTCGTCCGCCTGTCTGGCCGCGTCGATGGAGCAGTTTGACGGACGAATAAGCTTAGCATAATGAACTCTGGGCGCGGAGGGTGTTCTGGACACACGCACTCGAACAAAGTGAGTTTACAGTCACCAACCACGTGTGCATCTAATCTCACACTCCGTTGAACTCTGGCTCTATCGCCATCCAGTCACCACCGTTCTTTACAATGCGCTTAAGCAGAAGAGCATCTACTTCAATAGACCACAGTCGATTCAGATGCTTGCTTTGGAACGCTAGGGCGTACATCCAAAGGGAGCCGAGCTTCTTGATGACTGGCTCTGCTCCATCCCAAATCCAAAACACTATGCAACACTGCCAACCAGCCCTGGCAGCGTCAGCACGACCGCGCTCTCGATGCTGGCGCCGCCCAAAACTACGAAAACTCAGACTTGCGCTGTACGAGTACAAGAGACAAGAGTAAGTGAATTTGACGAAATCATGACATGGAAAGTCAGGATGTTACCTTCAATCACGACTGGGTTGCCAATGGCCACTGTTTTGCATGATCACAGGCGTGAGGGATGTGAACTTCGACGTCGGCTTTGTCATCCGAGTCCAACGGCGGTTGATTCACAGTGGAGTATGCCGCCATGTACTAGTATTCTCTGTACGTGAGTATACTGATGCAGCGATGAAGACACGCGAGAGCAGTCATGATTTTGCAAACCTGAAAGGCAACAAGATGTGCACATGAGCACATGATCACATGAGCACATGAGTATTAGTACAGTCCTACAATAGTACTGTGTACGAGTACAATACAATTATAGACCTCGGGGAGAGATAGTGCGTAGGCTGACCCTAGCAAAGTGTGCTTGCACGAAGCGATGTAAGCAAAGAAAATCTGTCAGTCTTCAGATTTGCGAAGGTCGAGTCAGTGGCCACCCTCGCCAACCACTTGTCTTATTGGAAAATTGCTGCGGTACTGATCGAGGACAGCTTGCGGCGTCTACGTCTCGGGATACCGCATGGCGAACAGTGATGGATGGATCTGATACTAACAATCTCGAAACTCGAAGCCGGGTACGCTCACTGCGAGTTTAGTGAGCGAGCAAGGGGATCTGTTGCAAAGTTGAGATGTTGCGAACGAGACTCAACTCACTTAACCAGGAGTGAAGTCTTCAAGGGTTGACTTGAGTTGTTGAATCTGACGTTAAAGCATGGTTAGATTTAACGTCCATGCTTTTAACACCCAGTCTCCGAGTCAATGAGGCCAAAAGTTTCGGACAAAAATAGAAAAGCATTGCCAATACTTATTAGAACGCAAAGGAAACTTGTGTGCAGGTGCCCCTAGTCCTGGAGACATGGACGCACATGTTTGCAGCCCCTACAAAATAACACAGGCGGCGGTGTTCAAATAATACAAATTCGGCAAGTTTGGAAAACTACCATTTTTAGGTGCCAGTGAATCCAACATTCACGATATAAGAGTATAAAAAACGGTCTATCTCCTTGACCGATATAGAGCGTACGTCATGTAAGACGTGCAAGTGTTGGTCGGTAGAACTGCGCCTTGTCCGTCATGGTTTAGCCTGGTTGCTGTATATTGCAGGATTGTGAGATTTTGTCTGAACTTATGTACTTTCTGCGTCATTTTAGACACATAAAGTGCATTACCGTCAAGCCGTGAGCCAAAATTACAAGATTTTCGGCATGCCGCCAAAGAAATTATTAGCTTTTTTGAAATCGCCATTCCTCAGCTCATGCACAACAGACAGAAAATGTGTTTGAATGGTCATGCTTGCATCTCAACGAGCTTTCATATGAATGTCTAACTTCGCTGATCTGAGCAGTATTCGATTTTTTTTGCACAAGGCTCTTACACGGGTCTTCGCCCCGAGAAGCCAATCCTCGTACCTCTCCTCCTCTCTTCTTCCCCTCCCTCTCGTCCTCTTGTCCACTCCCTTCATTCTTATTGATCATCAACTGCTCCCGTCCCCCAACATCTTCTTCCAACTACATGTATCTCACATTATCTCTTCCTCCCTTCCTTCCAACACCCTTCATTGACGCTATCTCTCGCTTTTATAGAGAGAGATTTCCCTTCAAAAAGGAGAAAGAGCATCAAGTAAGCGTTTTTGTATCCAATGTGTACGGCTTTGGTGCGTATTTATGTTGCTGTCCCGAACCAACTATGCGAAATTGCAAGAATTGAGCACACTGTTCAGGAGCGCTATTCAAAATTGCAAAAATGGAGTGTTACAGTCCATTGTTGGGACGGACAAAACTCGAGTTGTCAAAATATGTATATAGATTTAAATACTTTGTATGGGGCTTAGCCTCCTTGACTCAGAGACTGGGTGTTAAACTAGGAGTGATGTACACTGCCTTACAGTTCGCAGTGCGTACAGTAGTGCGCAGACTGACTGACTGAGTGTTGATATTATTTTTCGTAGAATCGTACTACCTCCGTAACCGAAAAGTTGTTACATTTCTACTTTTGAGCACGTAATTTGTTGATTTTGCTCCAAATGGGCTGAGAGCGATTGTTTATTACTCGGCTCGCCACGCTGAATCGATTAATATAAGTTTCGCTGTATTTTTAGTTTGACGAAAAATGACTTGATTTTTGTATGCAATCAAGGTGTACCGTCACTTACGACTTGGCAAGGAGCGCGCTGCTCCTATCCAACGACGTTATATCTTCTGTTGGTTATGCCAAAGCCAATTGGGGCGTGGTAATTCCAAAGAAGTGCCTAACGCGCCTTAACGCACTCGGTATGGCTGGTGGCGTACCAGACAAGTTCATTTAGACATGATTTTTGTAGTCAATAAACATGACAACTATTTTGTTTCAAGTATGCACAGTGGTACCTGACTACTTTCCGGTTACGGAAGTAGTACATTTTATACGAAAATTGCAGAAATAAGCACAATGCCACGCCTATGGGGGGGGAGCTCAGGAACAGGGTTCCTTGGTTCTGCTCGCTCTATTTGTAAAGTGGTTTGGACTCTCGCATTTAAGTCCGTTTTCTACTCAGTTGACGGTTAGTATAATATACTGCGTACATGTTATGTACACAATTTAGTGATGATAGATTGTATCAGCCTCCGATACAAGTCACCCTCCAATACAAGGGCATGAATGTAGTGAAAGCAAAATATAAATCGAATATAAGTGGATGTCTGCTGAGGACAAACATTTGTCTACAAGAGCGAAAATCTTCTTCTCTTCCTGAACTGGCAACATCCTCCATACAAAGGTAACATTTATGACCGATTATTTAATAAAAATAAAAATGTGGACTGAATGTTACTCGTTAAAAATTAATTTGGTCGACGTGTTCCCAGGACGGATATGTATCTGTCCTGGCCTCTACTAGCAACACAAAAATATTTTCGTTTTCGTCAATGTCGAGAAAAAAGACTGAAATCAGGTTTTAATTCAGTTGTTATCGCCTGAAGGTTTGCCTAATGGTCAAACGCCAGAAAATATCTTTAGGATCACTAGACAATCTCAGACTAAATGCCGAGCTAAGCACGGAAAGCTTTGGATTTTTGAAATTATATTTAGTGGCATTTTGAAAAATTACTATCCGGTACCGGTATACTTATTTATTTTACTACTTCCGTTCCCAAAAAGTTGGCACTTTTCACTTTTACTGTGCGTAACTATCTCAATTTTACAGCTAAAATCATGAACGTTTCTGTTTATTACTCGTCTCGTCAAGACACACCGAGTGATGTACATTTGCATTGCTGGTTCGCAAAAAAGTGTCAACTCGACATGACACCTCCCTTAAATGTCAAATGACTTGAAGTTTGAATGTCCTTATCCAATTATAACTACAAGCGTCGACAAGAAAAAAGCGTCCTTGAAGTCGATCTAGCAGGACTCTAAACACACTAATGAAGCATGATCCTTCACCAAACTATTGCGCATGCTGTCGCCCTGCAGAGGGAGAAGTTCACTTACAATAGAAGATCTGGTAGTAAGAGAAAGCCGCGTACACGTGATTGTCGAGTGACGGACGGATGATCTTGCTCCTGCGTCAGGTGTCATTGGACATAAAATTTAAAACTTGCATGCAAATTTAAATAGGCAACTTGTTTGGAATGCGACAAAAGAGTGGTACACGGCAACTAATTGGGAACGGAGGTAGTAATAAACAAGTATACCGGTAAAAATGTAATAAATGCATTTTTAGACTGACGCTTTAATTTATTTTAGATACAGTACTACACACTTTATGAAATGTCACCAT
This sequence comes from Globisporangium uncinulatum, assembly GCA_023333755.1. NCBI lineage: Eukaryota > Oomycota > Peronosporomycetes > Pythiales > Pythiaceae > Globisporangium > Globisporangium uncinulatum. The sequence goes on along the minus strand of JAASFJ010000126.1, from coordinate 11,922 downwards.
AATGAAAGTGTTTAGTTTACTTGCACATGCTCATCGACAGTGGCGGCGGTCGTCTCTGCTGTCAAAGCCGATATTTCAGGTTTGATTACTTCGAGCGGATTTACTTCCTTGTGCACGACAGATGATGCCTCTAAAGTGGTAAATATATTCTGAATTTTTTTCAAATAAATCATAATATGATCATATATTATATTTAGTATTTTCACAATTTGAATCAAAGATTTGTTTCCTCATTGTGCTCGAGCTATCGACATTGAATATCAACAGTCCAGTTTTACAAACGTTCAATAGGGGTTGGTAACTACTTTGAACTGTGGTCAACAGTTTCCTGGCATTTTCGTAGAATGACCTCTTGCTTGTGTTGGATTTTCATCAGGCTTTGCGAAGCAAAGAGAGCTCTGACTGTGCCGAAGTGGACGAAGAGCACGCCGTCGTTCTCGCACTGCGAGGTATCTACGGACCCTTCGGTGTCCGCGTTGCGACGCCAGCTGTGACCGGGAGCAAAGCCAGCGCCAATGGCGCTGTAAGTGAACTGACCGCGGTCCCAGACCTGGGTCGCAACACAGGAGCCCGTCCAGCTTCGCGACGCCGTCGATGGAATCCTGACGCTTCGTCGACATAGAGAATGAACTGAGCCTCGCACTTCGACTTCAGCTCCCTCGACGTGTCGACACTCTCCCCCACCTCTTGTGAGCGCGCTGCTTTAGTGCCAAACACTGTAGCCAACACACTCGCTTTTACCTTTGTCGGGGTTAGCGCTGGTGATCCCGCAGCCAAAATGGGCTGCACACGAGGCTGACTCACCTGCACCTCCCGCCCGTGTTCCACTGCCTTCTGGTGGAGTTGGTCTCTTGCCTCATCATCCTCGGGCTCGCGAAGGTGAACTATTTCTACGAGTCTGGGATCTAGGAATGAGACCCAGCGAAGATGCTTGTGGAGGGACAAGAACCGCTTCACGAAGAGGATTAACACCCCCATTACTGATCTTGTATAATACAAGATAAAAAAATCTATCTATAATACAAGATGATGGGAGGCGAACAACAGAAAATTGTTCGGAAAAAAGTGGCAAATACTGAAATCCATACAATTGGATCGACTCGATTTTCAGATTTTTGCTGTGAGCTCTATCACAGGGCTTGAGGTGTGCAAGCGCAGACAAGAGCGGTGATGAGAAAGCAGAAAACGTGCGTTTTGAAGCGCCAGTTTGAGAAGCACAAACGGGAGCTCCCTCCAGCCATTCATTTCTCCATTCGAAGCCGAGAGAAGACCACAACGAAGCCTACACAAGCAACAAGCATGCGTCGACGCAGCGCCGACGCACATGACCTGGAAAGCGAGGTCATGACGCCGAGCAACCGCAGACGTGGACGCTGGCGTTACTGCCCTGTCGCATCCGAGTTCAGGTGTGTAGAGCAGGTCTCACGCGATTCTTTTGTGCGTCACTCACTAGCGTATGTGGATCTGCATGCAGGGACGTATGGACGAGACTGAGAGGGGAAGGCTGGAAGGCCCGGCGAGCTCCTGCGCGAGGCGCAGCCGGTTCGAGACGTGGTGGCGCTACATCCGACCGCATCACGGCGAACATCTTGTAGAAAGCGTTGAATTTTTCGTAGGAGAAGATGCGCTCCTCGAGTACAAAGCTTCGCGACTGTCAGGCAGCAGCGCGGAGGATTAGTTCGGCAACGTCGCTGCAGCCGGAGAGTCGCTCTCAGGAGCCGAAGAGAGCGTCGCCGAGGTGAGCACGGATCTCGTAGACAACCCTGACATAAGCGGGGATCTTCTAGATCCAGCGAGCGAGTTGAGTCAGGAGCAGACGCATGGCTTGCCGCGAGAGGTGAGCGCGAACCCGCCAGGCGACGAAAAGTCAAGAGCAGCACAGTCGCAGAGCGAGCGTGAGCCTCCACACCTACAAGATCATGAACATACGCTCCCGCTCGGCCACAATCTTCCCAATGCCTTTGGAACGACAGCGACCCCTTCTACGACCCATCAAGCGAAGGCGAGACGAAGGAGAGCGAGCCGGTTGAGCTTGAAGAGAAGTCAAAAGCGAGAGAACCAAGTGATCACGATGGCGTGAGAGAGGGAGCAGCAGACGCGCCGCTCATACTGTCCGATAGCGACGACGACGCAGTTCGTGACGTCCATGTGCCGCCTGCTCCAGTGCCGCCTCACTAGCTCGACCGTGACACCACTAACGAGCTTTTGCCTGGCGAGGACCTGCGCGCGTTGGACTCTGAGAGCGACGAAGATATCGGCGTACTTGACGATGCGGTTGGGTCAGATGGCGAGGAAGACGACGAGCCCGAGAGTTGTGAGAACGACAAATATGAGCGCGTAACGGCTGCCTTTATGGACGCGATGGGCGCCGCCACCCTAGTGGCGAGCGGCAGTGTGAAGATGGAAGCAGTGTGGAGGGTGGAATGGTAGCCTGCTGTCTGGTTCTTTGAAGCAAGCACGGACAAGTACCCGGAGCTGGCACCAGCTCCGGGTAAACCAACATTGGACACACAGCGGGCGGCGTCGTCTCCGCTCTCTCTCTTCTTCCATTTCTTCCCAAAAGCACTTTGGGTTGAAATATGCGTCAAGACTAACCGCTACTGGCGCCAGACGCTAGAGATACCGGCAAAGCAAGTTAAGATGAAGCAGAAGAAGAGACACGAGGTGGACAGAGCTGCAGTAGTGGAGCGCCTGCGCGAGATTTGCTCGCGGCTGCTGCGCGAGCCTGCTCTTCATCCGCAACGAGATCTGTGTCGCTGTCGGCCTCATGATTGCGAACGCGTTGTGCCCTCAAGTCCGAGGGATGCATCCCCACTGGGCATTGACTCCCGGCGGCGCTCTGGCCCTTGGTATGTTCGGAAGATACATGCCGAGGAACAGATTTACGGAGTTGGTGCGCAATCTCCACTTTGTGGACAACACAACGCTCGAGCAGGTGGTGGACAAGTCTTGGAAGCTCCGTCGCGTCATTCAAGTTCTGCGTAAGACTTTTCGTTCATCCTGGCATCTGGGCTCCAGTTTCTTGTTCGATGAAGGTGTGTTGCCATCTAGCTCCAAACAAAACACTACAAGGACGTACATTCCAGACAAGCCGTACCGTTGAGCACAAAGATGTTCATGGCGTGTGACTTCAAGAGCAGCTACTGCTACAGGTACATGCACTGTTGCGGACTTTGCGATCTTGTATACTACAAGATGGATGCCTCTACTCTCGCCACTTGCTGTGATCTTGTAGGTTTGGGCTTAACCTCGGTAAGCAGACGTGGGCGGCAGCGTCGTCTTCTATTGACACCAAGACTGGAAATGCCGCTGTTGTTCGCAATATGCGCAAGGTGCTCGAAGGAGCGCCAGAGAAGTGGAGGGTGGTGATCGCCGACAGGTCTTACACCTCGGTCGCGATCTTTGTTCAGCTGCTGAGTATGTGCCTCTACTCCGTCGGCCCGGCGCTCACAGGACGGCTCGGCCACTGCGCCGAAGTGGTGGACAGGCGAAAAACGCGGCCCATGAACGCTGTGCGCGGCTCATTTTTTGCTCTCTTGGTCGGTCGACGTTTCAGCAATGACAGCTGTAAGCTGGCTGGACAATCGACCGATAAACTTTCTGGCTACTGGTGCAGCGGTGTGTCGGTCGAGTGTGAACCGGCGTCACAGAGCCGCGGTCGAGGCGGTCCCATGCCCCAAGGTCGTTCGCGATTACCACGAGATGATGGGGATCATGGACCGCCACGGTCAACTACGACTGCAACGCTACAGTATCCAAGTGCAGAAAAGGTTCCTCAAGTACTACAAGAGCCTGTTGTTTGGGCTCGTTGACGTAGTCGTGGTCAACTGTTTCGTGACGCACTCGTGGTGCCGCACGTCCACGCACCAGAAGCCCATGCCAAGAAGCGAGTTCATGACTTGGCTCCAAAACCAGCTCGTCGCGCCTCTGAGCCGCACAGGCACGGCACCATCAAAAAGCAGACGTCGGGCAGCGCCTACGCACAAGCCGTCGCTTACCGAGGACTGGCGTGGCTACGGACCGACTCGCAAGCGACGCACTCACATGTGTAAAGTGTGCTCTTTACTGCGACGGAGTGTGGGGCAGTCTGCTGCTCAAACTGCTTGGTTTTGTGAAGCCTGCTTTTAAGTCACTGCGAGGGTGTGGCTGCACAAACCGGCGAAGGACAGCAGGTCGTGCTTTGATTTATGGCACGATGAGTTTGAGTGTGCACAGGCCATCCCTGGGACTTTCGAATACCGCATCACACTGCGCCGTCTGCTAACCAAAACCTACAAGAAGCGCGCGTGAAGCGCCTCGCGAGCGTCGAGTGGGCGAGCCAGAGCCAGCGAGCGCGCGCGGACCAACTCGGCACCCTCTACATGCGAGCGAGTACGAGTTCCGACTTCGGGAAGTGAACGAGAGGATTCTGCGAGTGAGCAAGTCGCGAGGAGTTCGCCTGGTGTTGTGTTGAGCGAGCAAGAGACTGCTGCGAGCGCTGAGGACGAGCCAGTGACTTCTGCGAGCGAGCAAGTGGTGACTACGGCTGCGGCGAGCGAGCAAGTGACACCGACTGCCAAAGAGGAGAACTCCCCCCGTCGCCAAGAAGCGCAAGGTCGCTCGTGAGGCTGCTCCTTGAGGATAGGTTGCGTTTCGTTTAATTTCTGTTGAATATCGCCATTTTTGCCTCTGTTTTTCAGTGCGAAAGCCGGCGGAACTGGCTAGATACCTCACACACCTTGCCAAGTCTTCTCGTATTCGGCAAGATTGAGGTCAATCCTCGACTGACTTCTCGTAGCTTTTTCAAAATTGTTCAATAAAAAAAATCGAATTCAGAAATATCAGCTTGTCTTTTCTCCAGCTCCAAAAAGCTCCCATAGTCAACTCAAAGTACTTTGATCTTGTATAATACATTATGCAATTCTTGCCAGATCCCAAAAAATCCACTGTATTGGAGGTGTTAAGTAGCCACGATGTTTACATTGCATCGTCCAGATTGCGCTGCTCACCACCGTGTGGGACTCGCTGACACAGCAAGCTGGGCAAAGATGTCTCCTTCTCCAACTCTACTTAAATGGCTCGAATGTATGGAAGCGTCATTGCGAGCGTTGGGTACTTTTGGCCGCAGACTGCTTCCGTTGCCTCCGGGAACGGGTCCAGAAGCTTGAGGAAGCACTTGATCGCCAGCCATTCATGCGGTTCCGAACGACGCAGCTTAAGCTGCGAAAACTCGACGCGACCTTTAGCAAAGCTAAGATACCTAAAAAGTTGTCTAACGTGGGCTGGAGATCGACAAGACGCTGCAACATGTTGCGGCAACTGCTCCACTGTGTGGGGGAGTCAGTTAGCGCGCCTACCGGAGGAGTTGTCTAGAGCTCTTGCTGAATTAAGAAATCCGAATGCCGCTCTGTCACACACGCACTTCAGGCTTGGGATGAAAGAAGCGGACGAAGATCTCACGAACGTCCACTGGTGCAGGTCGCGCAAGAGTGTTGGACAATGTTGTTGTTATACATAAGTTATGTGGATATGCTCTGAATGGTTCGCACGAAGTGCACTGTGTGGTCGAATAGCTTTGTCACTTTTGTGAGTTTGTACCTACCTGATTTTATATCCGTAAAAACTAATAAATAAAAATCGAAAGCCGCCTGTCTGTCTCTCGTGCAACATTTTTCACATGATGTTGCACGAGCAGAAAACATATTTAACAGTTATTACAAATTTCTACAAATAATAACTATAACATGAAATTTATTTATTTTTGAAAAGAGTTAAATTCGAGTCGGTTGGGGCTCAAAATAATAAATGTTACAGTTTATACGTTTATAGTAGACACTAGTATCTCTCTGGGGTCCCGGAGTAACTCTGGATTAAAATCCAGAGATTTTCGATAAAGCTCCGGAAATTTTCCAGAGAAGAATTAGCAAGCAATCCCTGACTCAACTTCACAATTTTACCTAGGTGGTGCTAGCAACGTGAAATTTGCTACGCTTCCTATTGCGGTGATTGATACGCCATTCGTTAGCCTTGTGTTGGGTGAGTCTGTATCATGTTGTGTATGCTCGATAAGACACCTGAGAGCTGGGATATAGTCTCCTGTATATCCCCAACCCCTTCACACCGCTGTCATTTTTGCACTTCGGAGGCACACTTTTTTCGAGTAAAAATTTTCTGAAATGACACAATATTTGTATTCAAATGTCCAACCGATTTGGCGTTAAACGGCGGTTGTACTGCAGCAGACCAGCACGAGACGAAGCGAGCGTGATGAAACCGAAAGGAGGTGAGAACCATAAAACTAGAAAACATCATAGGAAACCTGTTCTAATGACTACAGATCCGAATGACAGAGGCGTAAACTAATATTCATGTGGAAAATGTGTCGCAAGGGCGCTCCAGACCCTCCACGAAAATGCCAACAGATCTGTGAGTAGTGCGCTCTGCGCGATGTGAAAGGTACCAGGTTCATTTCGATACGGAGAGCTATCGAATGGTAGAGATTAAGACTGCCCACGCTTCTCTGCGGATTTTACGAGATCTCGCGCACCTCCCAAAAGTGCCGTATTTCTGTCTAGTCGAGCCAGAGACTGCTTGTTAATTGTCTGATGTGTAACATTTACAATTGCTAACCTCTCTGGAGTTGAGGTTTACAATCGTTCTCAGTGCATCAGAGTACGATTAAAATTTTCCGCAGAATGTAAAATCGTTCTTTTGAAAATTTCCGCTTGAGTTGCTAAATAATGAGCAAGAAAGCACTGAGAGAAAATGTCGTATTGATACAATTAAACTTGCTTTCGTTATTCATTTTTTACTCATTCACTTACGAGTGAGAGTTTTCTCACTCACGATAAAACCCCGTTTATTTTACATAATTATAACTTTAAAATCACAGTACCTGTCAAAATGTCAAAATACCAAACGACTGAAAACTACAGTGAAAACTACCGCACTCTTTTGAAATAAAAGTCTAAAAATTCTCTTTATATTTTTTGAAATTAAATATTTTTTCAGTTTTTTCGATAAGGAAGTGTCTCCAATCACCAACTATCTAACCCTACCCCGTTTCAAATTAACTCCAATACGGGATACTCGGGATATCTATTTTCCAAAATTTAACGTGTGGTCTCCCGCGCTTTGACTGCCACTCATTTTCAAATGGGGGGAGACATCAAAGCTAATCAGCGAAGCGTGAGAAAGCTTTCATCTGGTACGCGTTGTATGCTACGAGACAGTCATCAGAATGCCAGCTTGTTGCGGCGGTGCTTACATGTCTGCTGCGCGTACTGCTCAGGGTGACATGATGCTATCGCAGTTGTCGTCGTCGGACGAGGCCGAGTTCCGTACGCCTCTCGAGGTCGCAGCGCTGAAGCGCCGTCGCCTGCAACGTGTCTCTGTCAGCAGCACCAGCCGCTCTGAACCCCGAACGACGGTGCGCGAAGTGCGGGAGCTGGAGCAAGAAGAGCGTCACACAGCGACGATGTGCAAGAGGCGGGTGACAGCGGTGGCACGCGAGGGACGTCAAAACGACGGTGCAACGCGAGGGGCATGAGACGATGGCGGCGCGCAAGGGACAGCAAACAGAAGGGACCCGGTGCACTCCGATGGCGGGGTCCTACGCGTCTTAGAATGACTTTCATGAAGCGCTCACACGGTAAGGAAGACCTGCGCGATTGGTCTCCCTCTCGAGCAGTGTGACTTGATCTCTAATACTTTGCCCATTCTTGTATGCAGGAACAGCCCCAGTGCGCACCAGATGTACCGCGTGCGTACGACAAATAGCGTAAGAGAGCGCACCAAGATGCGCTTGGCGGTGTCTCAGAAGACCAGCATCGAGCCGGGTCTGCTCGACGAGACCTTCGTCTACTACTCGAAGACGGTCATTTGCACGCATGGCTGAGAGTTCAAGTCGTCTGCCAAGGGAGTACGAACGAACCACGGCATCCGCTCCATCAGCTGCCCCACCAAAATGAACGTGCTGCTCTCCAAGGATGAGGGAGGCAAGTTTCGGGTCCGCGTGATGGCTCATGAAGCGACGCACAATCATTACATCAGGGCGAGTGCGGTGCGGTACTACCATGAGACGCGGGGAGTCACAGCTCCGGAGATGCGGAGTGTGGTGGACACGCTGCGAAAGGGTAAGTGTGCGCATCGTTCGCGTCTTGTGCAGGGATGAGTGGCTGACAAACCGGAGCGCGATGGCAGGCGGAGTACCAACGAAGAAAATCCTTCGGTATCTAAAGGAGGCGTCAGGAAAGGTGATCCTTCCCAAGGACGTGCAAAACATGATTGCCGAGATGCGCGCAAACGCGTACACGTCACCTGACGTCAACAAGCGCATCGAAGAGATTTTCCAAGATCTCTGCTCGGCGCCAGGCAACGTGGCAAACACCTTCCGTGGTGATGGCGGCAAAACCAGCTGCATCACCTTTCAGACGAAGTTAATGCGAACGATGTTCCGGAGGTTCCCAGAGGTGCTGTGTGTGGACGCCACATACGGGACCAACTCGAACAAGTAAGTCGCGTTCGGTGGGTGCAGTGGAGTGGAGTCGGTTAGAAGTTTGTGAGTGTTTGTGAGAGTTTGATAGTTGGTGAGTGGTTGGTGGAGTTGGTGGAAAGTTGGTGAGAGTTGGTGAGCAATAGAAGCACTGATGTCTTGGTCTGATGTGTGTCATAGATATCACCTCTTCCGCTTTATGGCGACGGACACGTTCGGGTGTGGAGCGTTCGTGCAACACGCCCTCTTAGACGGCGAAACATCAGCCAACATGAGATCCGCTCTACACGCGCTCAAGCAGAACAACCCGGACAGGACATCAGTAAAAGTACTTGTGATTGGCAAAGACTTCACCGAGTTCAACCAACTCAGCGTAACCTTTCCTGGTGCGAGAATCATCCTCTGCCAGTTTCACGTGATCGACTACTTGAACCATGAGGTCTCGAAGAAAGTGTACGGCTTCAACGATTATCAAGTCGAGCACCTGCGGCAGATCACACGGATGCCGGTATACTCGGACACATCGGTCGAGTTTGACAAGTACCTGAGCGCGCTGCGACTCGTGAGCAGTTCGGACAAGTTCATGACGTACTTTGCCCGGAATTGGCTGAACTGCAAGCAACTGTGGTGCAAGTACCGTCGTCGCAGCATCCCTCACCTTGACAACAACACCAACAATCGATTGGAAGCCAGCTGGGGTCAAGCGAAGAGCATCCTCGACCACCACATGCCGATGGACGAATGCCTCAACACTGTGCTGTTTTTGCAGCAGTCAGCGGAGGGTCAGTTCATGACGAAGATGAACAAGATTGGCTTTCACCACCACAGCAGATACGACGCTGAGATGCACCGTCTCGCTCGTATTTGCAGTCGGTTTGCTTGCGACGCAATTGAGCCTGATTATCTGTTTAGCATCGGCGGCGCAGCTGAGTGCGAACAAGCTGGTGCCTCGGACGACGGGACAATGTTCACGCTCAGGAGCCTGAAGACAATGGAGCTACACGCGGTGCGTACGGTGCCGATACCTCCAGTGCCATGTATTGAGAGTACTGACAAAATGAATGTGCTTCAGGTCAACCTCGCGATGGGACGTGCACTTGCCGACAGTACCAGACACTCACCTTACCGTGTCGACACTCAATGCTCTTGCACCGCATGCTCCCATACTGCCGAAGTGTCATTCCGCACGAGTTCATCCCCCAGCGATGGTGTTTGATCCCTGAGTACGACAAGAGCGACTCCGATGACGAGGACGTGATTGCGCAACCGCACCGGTCATTCAAGGTGGGAGAGGCAGTGAAGCCTCCAAGGACGTTGGGCAGTGACACGAAGTTCCAGCGCGCGAACTAGGTCTGTCGTGCTCTGGCTGACAGCCTCTCTGGGCTTGGGACGGAGAACCTAAGATGCTGGCTCCAGTATCTTCGCGCCATCGATGACAAGATCAGAGCAGGAGTGTCCACGGGTGGCTTCGACAGCAAAGCGGGTGGCACCGGCCATATTAGCGTAGACGAAGTAGCTGACACCGACGATGTCGCGGACTCCGACGTCGACAACGACGAATTCGGTGCCGTCTTTGACGAAGGACCTCCCGTCGAAGGACACGCCGACATCGCCGCGCATGCAGCAGAGCTCGATGGTAGTCACGACAACAATCGCCAAACAGCTACCGGCGACAACAGCTTCCAGGTTTCTAGTCAGCTGTCCGCATTCTCTGACGGTGTCCTGGCAATATCCTGGCACACTGCGTCGTGAGTCGAGAACGACTGCCCGAGCCAAGGTGGATTGTTATCGGTTTCGCAGCTTGTGCAAGTTGAGTCGATGAACGACACACGAAGCACTGGCGCGACGAACGACTCGAATCGATTTAGAGATGCCGAAGCTGTAGCAGACAGCGACTTTGAAGTCGACCCACGGACGACGAACCCAAAAGGACACCCGAAGGTGACGAAGAGAGCGATAGCGAAGAAGTCGGGACTGAAGACGACGGTACAGCCTGTTGCTCAGATCGCTGGTGGTGTCCTTCCCTTGTTGCTCAAAGATTTCAGGACGGAGGCGGCGAAGAAGTGGTTGTCTTTGGAGCCCGCAGTAACATCAGTCGGTGCGATTCACCTGGCGTACGGGACTGCAACGGCAAAGCGATCGAAGTCCGAGATCCTGACAAGCATGAAAGCCGTGATGGTCGAGGCAGCGATCCACTTCGTTCTTCCTGGTGCGTCGTCGAGTGTTAGTGGTAGTTGTGAGGTCTGGTATTGTTGGTGAGAGTTGGTGGAACTGACAGGTAGTTGGTGAAAGTTGGAACTGTTGGTGAGGGTTGGTGAAATTGACACTGTCGTTCCTGCACCAAATTCACCCAGAACCACTGCTGGTCAGGTGTGGTGTTGCTGCCGAGAACCTGCGAGCAAGACACGCTCGAACTATCAGCAACAAGGAGATAATCACGAAGATCATGCCGGTGGGACGGTTCCTGTACTCCGACATCACCACCATGCGGACTTGGCATTTGTGCAAGAAACTCGCCGGTAACGTGGAAGAGCTGGTGTCGTGGTTCGAATGTTTCGACACAAATCTCATCCCTGAGAATGAGAGAGATGCCGAAGCGGAGGCGAGAACAGCGATCGAGGGCTCCATTCGGCGTCAAAACTTATGGGGAATGGCCAACGTTGCGAACGTGGCATTCCCGTTCTCGGATCTGTGCAGCTTTGCGAACAAGAACTACATCAGCGACGGCGCTTTGTACGCCGTATGCCGGACAGCTTGCTGGAGCCCTGGTTCGTTGAACTTTGTCTTCTTTGTCGTCGACCCAACGTTCGTTGAAATCACCAATATGGCCGACAGGATTTGAGCTGCGGATGGACAAGACAACGTCTTCTCCAGATGCAAACAACGATCGGTTGTCTTCTGCCCGATCAATTCAAGCGAGGACACACAGCATTGGTGCACAGCGCTCTTCGACTTTAAGAGTCGGGCTGTGTGGATTCACGATCCCCTTCAGCGCGAGGACGACTTGGAGCGAGTCGAAGCAGTCATCGACGAGATCTGCAACAGCCAGCCCCCAGGTATTGCCACGACAATACGCGTATTTAGAGGTCTACTGCAGCGCGAAAACTACAGCTTTGTGTGATATAGCGGGCGTGTAGCGTTACCACTAGAACAACACCCGGTCTCTTGGTACAAGAGGAATGTACCCAGACCAGGCTTTTGCTCCGCGTTCACTCCAAATGCAGGCAGGCAAGTTCACTCGCAAGCCGGCACACTCAACGCAACCGCGGTGCTGGGTAGGTCAGTTCTTGGTTCACAAGGTGAGCCCCGTGTGTTGAGTTCTTTGAGAGCTGGGTCGGGCACAAGCGTACACCAGACCACAGATACTGATTCCGCACTGGGTTCCAAGTGATGGGTCCCAAAGACCGGATCATGAGGCACTTATGACTCGCACTCTCTCGCACGCGAGC
>JAASFJ010000125.1:0-39621 GCA_023333755.1 Globisporangium uncinulatum | reverse complement strand
TTTGCCACGTCTATCTCAACACACACTAACATGCCCTGCAATTTTCAAAAGAATCGGTGCAGTTCCAGATTTACCTCTATGCCAGTCTCTCCCCTGGTTGGATCCAGTTCATACATATGGGCTGTTAGGGCCTGGTTGCCAGGTCAACTCACTTGGATATTCGCGAAATTTCATCCAATCGGATACAAATTTGTGGTTACCACGAATCCAATGGATTTTGAGACGTGTGGTGTCAAAAAAGAACTCACACGAATAACAGGACAGCAGGCAAGGCGACTGGTGCGTGTGGTCTGCTCTCTCTCGCTCTCTCTCATTGTACTGACGCGTGCTGTGCATGCTTTCGCTCGCTCACTTCAGACCCTTGCGCGACGCGCGTCTACCGCCTCGCACGCACTTCTACCACCACACTCGCGTATCGCTCTGGTGAGTGAGGCGAATCACTGCCATTTTGTGTTGCTGGCTCACACTGTGCTCGTGCTGACTACTATGGTTCTCAATTATTGTATCAGCACGTGCTGTGCCTGCTTTTTTCTCTAGCATCTCGCCTTGCCAGGCACATGTTTCCGCAACCGTCCATAGAGGGCTTGACGGCGAGCGAGGGTTCTGACGTGGGAGGTGAAGCAGTGGGTGACACGAGTGCGTCGCTTGGGCGTGACGTTCAGTCGATTGGCATACCTCCATCAGCAAATAAGCGCGGGCGACCCGCGAAAGGATCGGATTACACACGGAGACGGTTCTTTTTGGCTCGGCGGGGCTCTGTGTATGCCGCTGCGTTGCATACAGTAACAACGGCGCAGCAGACTGCCAGGACGGCGGCATGAGCGATCTCCATTGCGTTTCAATGAGACGAACTGTTGAGTTGTAATGGTCAGTTGTGTCAGTTATCTCGTGCATTTTCATTAATCCAGGTCCTCCGCCTGGATAGAATACAGGAAAAAAACCGATTCGGGCACACCGCTATAAATCTATTTCCCGTCAAAACGGGTTTAGGGTGAGATTCACTTCATCCTGTCGTGGCCAACAGTAAACCTTTAGGTAACTTTTAACCTCTTCAATTCGTTGGGTGAAGGGGTGTGTTCGAATCGGGGTTTCTCTGTAAAAGCAAACAATCATGTTGTCTGGTTGTTGTGAGGGACGGATCAGCTAATAGGAGCGAGGTCACCTGGATTGTTTCAGGGTCATTTCCAATTGAATTTGTTGGCAACCACGCCCTTAATGTACAAGCAACTCTCCTTGTAGTGCGGTCAAAACATGTGGCAAAATGTATGTCGTGCCACAGGTTTTACAATGTACGCAGAGATAAAGTGTCGGAGGCTCAATTCATTTCGTAATTACCAGTCTAGCCAAAGCATCGATGAGCTCGTAGCTGTCTTCGTCGAGAATGGCAGTGTCGCCAACAATTCGCAATCGTTTCATGACTCACCTCAGACCACGCTTTCTCCGCCTATCGAATAGCTACTAGAACATCTACCTCGTACAGGCACTTACCGGCAGCAGCAATTTCGTTGTCATCCATCTTGTGCGCTCACTCTGTTATCTCGTCGATTTGCTCGACAACATGTTTGTTCTTGATTGCTCGTATACGAGCTTTGAATGCGCTGATAATGCCCGCGTCCTGGGGCTGCAAGTGCGCTGTCGTGTTCGGGGCAGCATGTGTACTGTCACATTTGTCAACTCATAGTCAACGCGACGACACGACGCGTTGTCAAGGAGGAGCAGCACCCGTCTGTCCGCCTCGCGCATTGCCGCGTCGAATCGGTGTACCCATTGCTTAAAAAGCGTTGGCGTCATCCACCCTCGCGCCGAGTTGCTATACTCGACGCCAAGATCTGCACTAGTCGAGCCGCCAAAGCATCGAGGCTACTTCACTGTGCCCACATAGAGCAGCGGGACTCTCGCGGTGCCGTCTGCGTTGCTGGTCACCGCCACCGTTATGCGCTTCTTTGACTGCTCCCCCCCGCGTAGCTTTGTTTGGCGTGCGTGCGTGTCGGGGTCGAACAATAAAAGTACGCAATTTCGTCGAGGTTGTAAATGTCTTGTTTTTTGTATGCTTTGGTGATATTACGGAGCGCCTCGCGTCCATCCGCGACTGTCGAGAAGCTGGTAGAGGACGCCTCGCCGTGCAGCGCTCGCGCCTTGATGCCGTGACGCTTCGTCAGCCTATCTAGCCAGCCGCTTGAGAACTTGAGCGCCTTGAGCTTGTTGGCGCTGCCAGCACCAGTCGATCACGTATTTTGGCGGCCTTGGCTTGGATGGCTGTGCCAGACACGACTGGCAAGCGCAAGCGCTCGCACGCCGCGATCCAACGAACTACCTCTTTCTCTAGCGCACCGTCGGTGACCGATCTGGCCGTGTTTTGCGTTGGTTGAGGGGCGCGACTTCTGTCCTCGACCCCGCGATTCAACAGCAGGCGCAACGTCGATGCCGAGGGCGCGCGCGGGAGCGAGAAGCGCGCCGCCGCCCACGCACACGCATCGTCCTGCAAGACGCCGCCGTTCTTGTAGTACTCCTGTAGCTCCTTCTTCTGGTCGCTGGTCATGCGCACGCGACGGGAGTTGTTAGCGGGCATGCGTGGTGGAGGTGTTGAGCGTCTTGTTTTGTAGATTGTCGATTGGTGGCTGTGGAGGAGTTTGCAGTCATTGCTGGTACCCAAACTCCGAGCCATTCTGGGATATTGTATCAGTTTACAAAGGGAATGTAAAAAAAGTGACCGCACTACTGAGAGAGAAGCCTGGACTGCATATCAACGGTTATGGGTGGCTTCACTAAATTATTAATACCGGTACATCGGTATTACATTACTATTTCTCAAAACATTTGTAACTGTGCGCGAATGCAGCCGAACATGCAAGTCGATTGATCACACACGTCGGTCCGCACCTTGCGATCATCCATCATCTTCGCACCTCGACCTGCAAATAGCGATGCGGGCAAGCTCGTTCCAAGACACCGCCGCCACGACCACGTTGTGGTCGTCTGTGCAGCCGCGTGCAGCCGCGACGCTCAGTGTCGTGACGCTCGCTGCGTTCCTCGCGCTCTTCTCGTGGACAGCGCTTCTGCTCGCTGCACTCGCGCTTGCAACGCTTCTACTGAGCGCAGATCGCGACTGGCGTGCGCATATGTGGGCTCAGCTGCAGCTCCGGCTTCAGCTCTCAGCGCCAGCAATTTCCATATCAACTGATCACGAGCCTCCCACTGGTGCAGACACGACACAGGGTCAAGACAAGCTCGGAATGGGGTCGGTCGCCTCGAATGACGACTCTGCTACACTCCGACCGCCAGCGAAAGTGCGGCGCCGCCGCTCTAAGGTCGCCGTCCCGACCGAACGGACCCCGTCGCTGCGTGTGACGGATCTCGGTGTCGCGGACGACGGCGCACCACTTCGCCTGGACGTACCGAAAGCGTTCCTTGGGAACTTTGTCGTCGAGCCGAACGCAGAGACGCCGTACGCGTTTGAGAACGCATTCGTGCGTGGCCAGCTGCTCTTCCTCTTGAACAATGAGCCTGCGAGTCCCACAAACCCGCGTATCGAGCGTCTCTTTCGCGGCAAACGGCGGCTCTTCTGGGTCCAGATGCAGCTCCAGTTCAAGCAAGCGCCAAGTGGGATCGTGTACATTGGGGGCGAAGTGCCGCTCCCAATGCGCCTCGGTTTCTTCACGGGCGGCCTCGCAAAGCTCATCCTGAGCGTGCTCCAGTCGCTCGTCCGTGGCTTGCACTGGTCGTTCGGAGGCCCAAGCGCCGCCGACAATGACGAGCTGCCCCACATTTGTTTCCCACTCTACACCGCTGTGGACCAGTTTGTATGCACACCAGCAGGGGCGACACCGCCAGCGCTTGGGAGCTTGGACTTTGGCGAGTCCAAGGACGCCGCAGTCGCGAGACGCCGGTCGAACGACGCCCGCTACGCGTACTCAACAACCGCGACGTACTCGTTCCACTTTCACAGCTACTTTATCGACTTTGCACGCTGGAAGCTCGAGAACGTACCGGGGATGCGCGACGTCGACTTGCGTGCGTTCTGGGCCGACATGCCGCTCCAGCTGGCCGCGTACAGCGTCGCTGCGAACGAGAGCGTCGACGTAAAGAAAGCAGTTCATTCGCAGCAGACAAAGCAGTACCAGTTCTGCTTTGAGCTGAGCCACGGCTTCCAGGCGCCGCTGTACGCGCCCGATGACTTGAGCCACTTGTCGGTCGACGACGACGCGGACGCGACAAGCGACACGGATTCAGCTGCCATGCAACTCGACGTTCTCCAGCGGGAGCTGAGTCGGTTTGCGTTTCGCGTCCCAGCGTGGTTCGAGTACTATAGCACGTCGCATATGCACAGCGAGCGACGCGTGGGCTATGTGCTGCTCGTGCGCGAGTACTACGACGCGGTGGACTGCAGCAATCTGTCGCTGTCGCAGCGTCGTCCCAAGAGCGAGTACTTGGTGCTCCACACTGCGCTAAGTGCGTTTGCGCCACTGTCGTTCATGGAACACGAACTTAACGCCGTTTCGACGCCTCGCAAGCGCCCGAGCGGCAGTCAGCAGCCGTGGGGAGCCATGGGAGCCAAGAAACCGCTCGAAGCGTCTGTCTCGGTCCGTGCACGCAGTCACAAGTACGCCAAGATTGAGCACGAGCGCGCGTTCCTCGAGTTCCACCTCACAGCACTCGCGCGCTTTGACGCGACGAGCGAAGCTGGTTTGCGCGTCCGTTCCGACCAGCTCGTTGCAGCGCAGTCGGCGCTCTTGGACCTGCTCCAGCCCAAGCATACGGCGCTGCAGAGCGAGTGGCTGTTCCTGTCGCGCCCAGCCTGTCGGACCAACAGCTCGGGGTCGTCGCCGTCGTCGTCGTCGCACGTCATCACGAGCGTATCAAACGAGGCAGCGCTTCGGGACGCACCACACGCGGCAGTGCAGGTCGTGCGCGTCGTGACTGCGAGCCGCTGGCGCCACGAGTGGGTCACGCTCGACCGTGTGCACCGCGTCCTCCGGTTCTTCCGGATGATGGCGTCGACGCACAGCTTCTCGGTCCCGCTCGACCACGTCCTGTCCGTGTCGGGGGACGCCACCGACAGCGAACAGTGTTCGCTCGGACGCAATGATGATAGTCCGAGTGAGTCGACTAGCGAGCTCTTCTGGATGCACGTTGGCGTGCTGGAAAAGTGTCACCACATTGCGTTCGGTTCAGCGAGCGAGCGGGACCGGTGGATTGCGTCAATCACCGAGACGATCGAAGCGGAGGCAGCGACAGGCACGGATAGTGCTCACGCGGTCCTGGCGACACGGCTCCGTCTGCCGATCGTCCAGAGCGCGGAGCGGCTGACGCTCGACACGTTCGCTAGCAGCGACGGACCGTCCAAGTCCCGCAACCGGTTCGTGCTGAACGACCGGTGCGACTTTGTCGTGCACGCGACCAAGCCGAGTCGCTCGAGCGACAGCGACAACGACAGCGACCCGAACCGGCTGGTCGCGCAGAGCCTGCGACGAGTGCTTGCCCTCCAGTCGCAGTGTCTCCAGGCAGGGTCGACGTCGGATCTCGTTGCGTTTCTGCTCGCAGTGAGTGCGCTCAAGTGGGTTGACCTCACCACCTCACGGGCTGACGAAGCCGCCAAGACGGCGTTCTTCCTCAACCTCTTCCACCTCGTGCAGATCCACGCAAGCGTCCTCGGGTTCCTCCCCAAGTCGAAGCTCCACTGGGGAAAGTTCTTCAACGGCGTGAGCTACAACGTCGGCGGCCTCCTCTTCTCGCTCGCAGAGATTGAGCACTGCATTGTCCGCGCACCAATGGCGGCGCTCCGGCTCCCGATCGCGTTCCTCGTCATCCCCCGCTTCCACCACCACCACCAGGAGCTGGACGAGCGCGCGTTGTTTGCGCTCACTTCGCCCGACTTTCGGCTCAACTTTGCGCTCAACTGCATGACCAAGTCGTGCTGGGACGCGGTCCCAGTCTACACGCGCACGCACCTCGACGCCCAGCTCGACCTCGTGGTGCAGGAGACGCTCGAGCTCTCGCTCACGTACGACCGCGAGAGTCGGGTCGTGTATCTCCCTAAGGTGTGCGACTGGTACCGAGGCGATTTCACAGCAGCTGCAGCGACTGAGAGAGCGAGTGGAGCGGACGCAGAGCTGCCGTCAGTGAACCTCTCGATGCTCCGGCTGCTTGTGCCGTTTGTGCACCGCCGCAGCAAACGCGAACTGCTCGAGTACGTGCTCAGCCGCGAGGACGCGCTCATCGCTAAGTTCAGGTTCTCCAAGTACGACTTTCGTTTCCAAGAAGCACCGCTCAAGGAAGCGACGTTGTGAGCCTCGCACCTACTGTCGTATCTCCACAACAAGATCACTTTGTATACTACCTACCAGTGTAGCGATGGCCCAGGCTTGCGTCTGTCACGTTCCTTTCGCCAGCAACTCAGTTGTTTGATCATTGTTCACTCATCAGATCTTTTGAAGCGACTTGTGGGCCAGTCGCTCAAAGGTTCAGTTACTGTGCGAGTCGCACGTAGCAGTCAGTCATACTTGACAGGACACCGCTCCCCACCTACACACTCCCCCACCGGCTAGCATGCGCCTCACGATCCAGCAGTCACGCGAGATCCTCGGCGTTAGTAGCGACGCGTCGCCCGAGCACGTGCGGCAGGCGTACCGGAAGCTCGCGCTCCAGTGCCACCCGGACAAGAATCCGGACGATCCAAGCGCGACCGACAAGTTCCAGCAGCTCTCGGCAGCGTACAAGCGCATCTGCGACTACCACAGTCGCCATGCGGGGGCTGGCGATAACAACTGCGCACGCCGCAGCTTCCATAGCGCCGAGAGCGACGAGTTCTCATGCGACGATGACGACAGCGACGCGGAGCTGGACGACATGGACATCTCGTTCGAGGAGATGCTTATGATGTTTGAGCTCATGTTCGGCGGTGGCGGCCTTGGCCACACCACGTCTGCGACCGCAAAAGCAAAGTTGAAGAAGCCCCAGAAGAAGCGACCGAGTGCAAAGACAGCGACGTCGAGCACGAGAGCGAAAGCGCTGCCACAAGTGCGCGTTCCGCTCCGAAGCGGCCGTGGCGTTGGGAGCAGCAGCAGCCGCAGAGCTCCAGTGCGAGGCGGGTTCACGTCCGCGTCGCTCTTTGGTAGTGCCGAGGAGATGTTGTTCCAGAGCTTCGCGACGATGGAGATGGCGCGAGAGATGTGCGTGTGGGAGGCCACTGACGGTGCTCACGACTTTCTTGTTTATGCTCTTGCAGTGTAGAGTGTCAGTGAGTGAGAACTGAGTGTGTTGGTATGTCTTATGTGTGTGCGAACACTCGATAGGGGAGGACTGGACAAGGACTTTGCGGCGATGCGCAGCTTCTTTGGCAGCTCGTTCGGCGACTCGGACTTCTCGTTCGGCAGCGACTTGGATAGCAGCGAGTACGAAGAGGATACCGAGCCGTTTACTGCTCGTCGCCCTGTCCAGAAGCGGTCAGGTAACCACACTTCCGCCACCGTTGCGAGCTTCTGTGAGCCCAAGCCAACGCCGTCGCCGCCTTCCCCGACGAACCAGGACCAGTATGACGCCTCCAACGGTGCGTATGGCGGTTTAATGGCCTCGTGGCGACACTCTGCTCTCCCTCCACCTAACCGGTCGATGGCTGGAATGCATCCACCCACGTCACTGCACGCGAAGAGGACGAGTGCAAGCCAGGGGACGTGAGTGTGGCGGAGAGTGAGAGCAAGGAGCGAGTGCGGACTGTCGAAGTGGAAGATCGCGTCAGAGTCTTTGGGAAACTCGTCGGGGTTCGTCTTGCGATGGAGCTGCAAGTGGAAATGTGTGGGTCGAACTAACGAGTCGAGCAGCGGACGCTCACTCTGCTGGGTGTTGTTCTCTGTGTACTGTTGTTGGGTCGATCCAGGTCGTCAAGTTCAAAGGTCCAGTGCACTACACAAAGGGCGACTTTGTCGGCGTGCAGCTCAGTGAGCCGCTTGGCAAGAACGATGGGATGGTCAAGGGTGTGTCGTACTTTGCGTGTCCGCCGCAGTGCGGGCTCATGGTGCGGCCAGAAGACGTCGCTCTCGTGGTTGAGTGAGAGTAGTGGTTCCAGTTCTCTCTTCTGATCCGCTTGCAGAACGTATAGGAGGAGGAATGGACGCTAGGTCGAGCTCCACTTGAAGTGAGATCCGAGCAAGCGAGCTCCTGTAACAGCACGAAAGAGTATCGGAATACTGTAGTTTGTATGTGCAGGTAGTTCACCACATCGACATTGACGCGTTGGTCGTACAGGTTCGTTTGTGAGGCGGGCCAGGTTCCAGTCTGTTGACATGACAAAACCTATATGTCGCACGAAGGTGGCGGAAATGGTCGCTCTACATTTAGATGTCGCGCGAACGTCGCTCCAGCGTGTGCCGCCGCCTGTTGGCACATTGGTTTTCTGCGGCTGAGATTCATTCTGGAACTCACCCTCCACCAGCTCCTTCAGCTCCACCTCCACCTCCGCTTCTTCTCCCAAGATGCTCGCTCGCTCCGCTGTTGCGTCCCTGAACCGCGCGTTCAGCACCGCCGCGGGCGGCAAGAAAGTGGCCGTGCTCGGCGCTGCTGGCGGCATTGGCCAGCCGCTGTCGCTCCTGCTCAAGGACAGCGACCACATCTCGCACCTCAGTCTCTTTGACGTCGTGAACACGCCGGGCGTGGCCGCGGACATTGGCCACATCAACACGCGCGCGAAAGTGACGGGCCACACGGGCATGGACAATGCGCACGAAGCGCTGAAAGGCGCCGACATTGTCGTGATCCCCGCCGGTGTGCCGCGCAAGCCCGGGATGACCCGTGACGACCTCTTCAACACGAACGCTGGCATTGTCCAGGGCCTCGCCGTGGCGGCCGCGAAAGCGTGCCCGGAAGCGATGCTGCTCATCATTGCGAACCCTGTGAACTCGACTGTGCCGATTGTCGCTGAGACGTTCAAGAAGCACGGCGTGTACGACCCGAAGCGCCTCTTTGGCGTCACAACGCTCGATGTTGTGCGTGCGAACTCGTTTATCGCTGAGAGCCAGGGCTGGGACCCGCGGTCGACGAACGTGACAGTGATTGGCGGCCACGCCGGCACGACGATCCTGCCGTTGCTGTCGCAAGTGAGCGGCGCATCGTTCACGGACGAGCAGCTCGCGCAGCTCACGCACCGGATCCAGTTTGGCGGCGACGAAGTCGTGAAAGCCAAGGACGGCGCTGGCTCCGCGACGCTCTCGATGGCGTACGCTGGCGCGCGCTTCACGCTGCGGCTGCTCGACGCACTCCACGGTGCGAAAGACGTGGTCGAGTGCTCGTACGTGCAGAACGACGTGACGAGCGTCCCGTTCTTCTCGACGCCAGTGACGCTCGGACCGAATGGCGTGGAGCGCGTGCACCACTTTGGCAAACTCTCGGCGCTCGAGCAAAAGAACTTTGACGAGATGATTGTCGACCTCGAAAAGCAGATTGCGAAGGGCGTTGCGTTCGCGAACAAGAACTAGGCGCGTCATTGGTCGCTTGGACGATGAGCTGCTCGCGAAGCAGTGAATGAGAGAGGCGCACGTGGACGCGCTGGCAGCAGTAGCTAGCAGCTTGTAGGGCGCTAACGTTCGCAACTGCAATTTCCTATACTCACCACTGCTGTCGAGTCGTGCGTGAAGGTGGTTGCGTTACGTGCGACGTGTAGCGTCACCATTGGATCTCTCGATCCAACATGATCATCGAAAAGATCTAACGTTATTGTTTTGTCCCTGTTGTGGACTGTACAGTTTATTGTGATATCCAGCCGAAAGTCCATTTCAATTATAAATCGACGCCTCAGCTCCGATTTATTAGCATCGACCCCGTAGTTATATATAAATCGACGCCGCAGTGCAGATTTAGTATAAAAACAGTCTAATACCTAGCGATTAGCAGAAGCCATGTGCGAATTGTAAAACAAACGTCGAATGCCCACTTGGAAGTGGGCATTCAACACCCACCTTCAGCAAATCGACACCACGCAAAACTACTGAATCATACAAACAGTTGCATACCTAAAGCTCTGTTCGCTGCACGAATAAAGCCACTTGAACTACAATACGAGTGCAAGGCACTACATCCTCTCTCAACTCGAGTACAGAGGCGTTCAAACACCTCCGATCTTAAGCGAGCTGGCAAGCGAACGAGACTGTTGCAGCCAATTTCAACCAGCCTTTTTAATATCACGGCAATTTTTAGCATTTCCTTCTCCCTTAATTCGCCATGTTTAGCATTCTTGATGGTGTCTCTTACAGACAGCTTGAGCATTTTTGGCGCAGTTTTCCATCGGACAAAATTCATGATCACAATACACAGTGTATCAAATCAACCCTTGATCGGTTAATAACAATTTGGTACTGAATGGTGAGCTGTTGGAGGTTCACCCAACTGGACGAGGACAAGAGCCACAGTCGCTCGCTGCTGGTTTACCATGAAAGGCCGTGAAGTGTGACAACACCACTTGCATGCCAAGCAAGTCTTCGCATCAACATTCGCTCGGAACATGGCTTGAACAGGATCTCCTCGCGAATGTATCCACTTGAATCCCGATTTACATTTACTTTTGGTAAGCAACCACGCGAATCTTCCGTTTTCACACTCGGCACCACCCACCCACCCACGAATTTGACACTTTTCAACCTTCATCACACCACCACCATGGTTGTGCAGCTCCAGGTCCTGAGCGTGAACTCGGGCGAGATGGCGCCGAGCCTGTTACTCGCGACCAATTCCCAGCGGTGCGTCCTCCTCCTCCTCTTACCGTTCTTTTCAAGCCTGTCGCCTCATTCCTGTCCCCATTCATTCATTCAGGTTCCTCATCGACGTTGGCGACGGCACACAGCGCCTGTGCATGGAGCACCACGTGCGCCTCGCGAAGCTGCGCCACGTGTTCCTCACGCAGCTGCGCGCGCACACGCTCGGCGGGCTCCCCGGTATGGTGCTCACAGTCTCGGACACAGGAAAAGACGCGCTCCGCATCTTTGGCCCGCGCGGCACACATCGCTTCCTCTCAGCCACACGCCACTTCCTCGTCCGGTGCGTACGCCTCTCTCTCTCTCTATTTCGTAAGTGCCTATACGAATCACAGGGCATGGTCACTTACAGTCTATGGAATGATTGCGTGTGTGTGTGTGGCCACAGCCCCGACTTTGAGCTTGAAGGAGTCGATCTACAGGCCACTCAAGCAGATACGCTCTCGCTCCCTCCGCCACTCTCACCATGCTACGCAGACGACGAAGTGCTCGTGTACGCAGTCGTCACTGGCCGGTCGAAAGCCGGTGTGAAGCGCAAACTCCACGAGGCCGCGTCGTCGCCACCCAGCAGCCATAGCAGCAGCAGTGCAGACGACGCCGAGACACCGTTGCCTGTAAATGACTGTGTGAGCTACGTCATCGAGACAGCGCCCCAGCGTGGCAAGTTCCTTGTCGAGCGTGCAGTTGCCCTCGGCGTCCCAAAAGGTCGGCTCTTTGGGCAGCTGCACCAGGGCAAGAGCGTGACACTCGCAGACGGCCGCGTCATCCACTCTGCCGACTGCGTATCGCCGACGCTTCCAGCGACTGGCTGCGTTGTCGTCGCGTGTCCGTCGCTCGAGTACGTCGACGCGCTCGTACAGGACGCGACTGGCGGCTTTCGACGCTACCAGCGTTCGCTGCCGACAGCCGCCGACACGGGCGACAGTGTTGGCCCAGACGTACAGCTCAGTGCAGTTTTCCACCTTGCGAATGCGGACGTGCTCCACCACCCAAAGTACGTTGCGTGGGTCCAGCGCTTTGGTGACAGCGTCGAGCACGTGCTCTTGAGCCACGACGCGAGTCCGCGCAAGACCGTGTACCGTGCGTCGGCGACACTGCACGCGCAGCTACAGAGCGTGTTCCCACGTGCGTTCCCGCCGGTCGACAGTGAGCTCCAGGACGCCGAGACGCCATTCTCGCGTCGTGTGGCGATGCCGTTCACGCTGCCGCCTCACCAACCGGTCGTGATCGGCGAGAGCATGCTCAAGTTCGTTGTCGCACCGGCCGCACGTCGTGGGTTCGACGCCAGCGCGTGCTGGGCACGACTGGACGTCGACGACGCGCGTGCGTCGACAGCAGCGATCCGAGCACGCTTGCAGCCACACGACGCGACGCCGACGAGTCCGTCGTCGTCTGTTGACCCCGACACGAGCAATAGCAGTGCCGCACCAGCCCTGGCCCCAGCAGTGAACGGCCGCATCACGTTCCTCGGTACTGGCTGTGCGATCCCGTCCAAGTACCGCAACGTCACGGGCATGTACTTGGAGATTGAGCATCCAGTCCAGTCGACAGGCGAGGTGCCGGACTGGAGCGGGTTCATGCTCGACTGTGGCGAAGGCAGCTACGGACAGCTGCACCGGTACGCATGCGGTGATGCCGTGCGCGTGCGTGAGCTCGTGAGTAAGCTCGAGTGCATCTGGATCTCGCACAACCACGCGGACCACCACCTCGGTGCCGTGCGGCTGCTGAGTCTACGTGCGCGCGAAGCCGAGCCGGTGCTGCTGATTGGACCGACAAGTGTCGCGCGCTGGCTCGACGAGTACAGCGAAGTGGACTCGACTGTCGCTGGCAAGTACCGCTTTGTCGACAATTACTGCTTCGACGAACTCGACGAGCGCTTCCAGGACGCAGCAGCTGAGGCGAAGGCTGCGCGTGCGCAGCTGCGTGACGCGCTCGGCGTGACAGCGTTCGAGTGCGTGCCTGTGAAGCATGCGTTCCGCTCGTACGCGCTCGTCGCGACGTTCGGCGACAACGGCTTGAAAGTCGCGTTCTCGGGCGACTGTCGCCCGAGCGACGAGTTTGCCGACAAAGCGCGTGGTGCGTTCCTCATGGTGCACGAAGCCACTTTCGAAGACGCGTTATCGCACGAAGCCGTGGGCAAGAAGCACTGTACGACTGCTGAGGCGATCGACGTTGGACGTCGGGCTGGTGCTGTTCACCTTGTGCTCACGCACTTTAGCCAGCGGTACCCGAAGATGCCTGTGATGGTGACTGACGGCAGCGACGTGCTCACTGCGATCGACCTGCTCTCGCTGCGCTTTGACGAGCTACACCAGCCGCAGCTTATGGACGTGTGCGCAGAGCTCATGGCGCTCGACGACGACGAAGACGACGACGCTGTGACAGCGACAGCAGCAGCGACAGCAACAGTGACAGCGACTGCGCCAGCGACAGTGACCACGCCAGCACTGCCGCAGCCAGTCGCAGACGGTAGCTGATACGTGCTAGCCGGTTGGTCGACACAAGGTAACCCATTCGACAGCTTATAGACACCACGAACACGGTCTTGAGATGCCACAATCTATTGGATACAGTTGGGAGTGCGACAGCGACACTCACGTCGACGACAGCGACGCCAGCAGACTAAGGTACGGGAAGCTAATGGACAGAGACGACGGCGGTGTCGCTGTCGTGTGCTCAGCGACACCGGAGGACGGCGCTGCTGCTGTGGCTGCTGTCGTTCCACGCGATGCAGACAGTGTCGTCGCAGTCTCGGCTGTCGCTTCGTCTGGACGACACAGCTGCTGGTACAGCCGGTTGAACTGCTGACGCGCTGTGAGGGCGTTCGCCTGCAGCTTCTGCACTGCGAGCAGCTCACGGATCTGTACGCGGTAGTTGCCATGGAGCTGTCGCAGTTTGAGCGTGAGCTGCTTCTTGTGGCGCCGCTTGAGCTGCTTGCGCTTGCCAAAGTCGCCCGACAGCGCCTTCTTCCAGTTCGGCTTCGTGGAGGCGCCACCAGTGGCGTCACTGGCTGCGCTGCCACTGCCATGGCCGCTCTTCTTCTTGGGCACTGCGCACGAGCAGTCGTGCTGCTGGTAGATCCGCTCCTTCTCGGCGTAGAAGTTGCGCTGCAGGCGCTCGTTCTGCTCGGCGAACTGCAGCAACAGCGCCGCCTGCTCATCCAGCACCTGGGCGTCGGTCTCAGGACTGGCGCGCACAGCGGATGTGGACGTGTCGATCCGCTTGTCGACAGCGCGGAACTGGAACAACGACGCCGACAGCAGCGAGCCGCCGTCGCTCAAGAGAGGTGTCGTGACGAACTCCAGCTCGTCCTCCTCTAGTGCCTCGAGCTCGTCGTCGGCCGTCTCGTCGTCGCTTGCCGCCATATCGACGTCGTCACGGACGACGACAGCGACAGCTGCTTCTGTCGTCTCAACTCGGCTCTTGCTGTTGTTCGCACGCTTCGTTGATGGTGCCGTTTCTGCTCGTGCAACAGCAGAGAGCGTCTTCTTGCCTGTCATGGCGCCACCTTCGAGCGTCTTTGCGACTTCCGATACCTTGCTGGCCGCCGCCGCCTTCTTGGCTGCCTTACTGCTGCTGTTGCTCGTCCCGACAGCGACAATCTCGTCGTCGCCGACAGTGTCGGAGAAGAGCGTTTTGGACCGGGACGTGGTCGGCTTTGCGCTGAGCGCAGAAGCCACGTTGTCGTAGCGCGGCTCCTTCGTGGACGTGGCCGGCTTTGGTGGCGGCGTCCACTCCAAGTCTTTCAACACGAGCAGCTGCTTCGCGCGTTGCGACAGCTTCGCGTGCGCCTCTGGGGTGTTTGGGTTCGACGCGCCAGACGAGAGCGACGTCACGGAGACAACGGGGGACGCGACACTGTGGTACGGCGTCGTCAGGTGCCGGTCGCTCGCAGTGCGCGTCGGCGTCGTCACGAGCGGCGACGACCGAGTCGCTTGTTCCGACAGGAGGTCGAGCGAACACGGCGCGAGCTCCTTCAGCGCCGACATGCTCGCTGCCGCAGTCTTCACGTCCGCCGAGACGACAGGTGGGGTGGCTCTCTTCGTGCCAGTGCTGTCGGCCCCCTTGGAGCGTTTCCTGTCGTCACGGACGACTGACAGCGGCGCTTTCCGCTTGCTCTTGCCGTCGTCTCTCTTCTCCTTTGGCTTGGACACGGGTCGCATCACGCGCCGGTTGCCGTCCAGCACGATTGCGAGCTCGTCCTCACTGTCGCTGCTGCTGCTGTCGCTGTCGCTGCTCGACGATGACGCGCTGCTCGCTGCTCCACCGAGCTCTTGCAGCACGCGTCGCAGTCCGCGCTTGACGGTCGCTCGCTCATCGACGTCTTCGCTGCGACCTAGGAACGTCTTGAGGCTGCGCACGAGCAGCTGGTCTTGGTTCGCAGCAACGACCATCCAGCCGTCGTCGTCGGCTTGTCTCTTCGCTGTCGCTGTCGCCGACGGCAGCGGCAGCACAGCCAGCAGCCCGCTCGTGTTGACGCGCGTGAGGTCCGAGAACTGGGCTTGGAAGCTCAGCGACGGGTCCTGGAAGAACCGCTCGTAGCCGTCCACATACTCGAGCGGGGTCGCCATCCCAAGCTCACGCCGAGGCTCGTGGACGAACACACTCCCGTCGCTGCACATGCCGACTGTGAACGGCGCACCAGAGCGGCCAGCGACTTGGCTCACTGTACGCATGTGGCGGATGCCACCGAGGTCCTCTGCACCAGCGACGCCGCTGCCCCGTCGACGGCTGTTGCGCTGGCGCATGGACGCTGTGATGCGAGCCGAACTGCTACTAGTGGACTGGTGGCTCACTGCGGCTGCGAGCTGCGCTTGCTGCTCTTTTGTCGAGAGCGGGAGGTCGAGTTCAGTGCGACTCGCAGTCCGCAAGTCAATGAGCGCGAGCGCTTCCGCGCCGCCGTACGCAAAGTCGCCAAACACCGCAGTCGTGTCAGCCGAGTTCTTGACGTCCACGTGCGCTGTCTTGATGAGCGTCACAGTGTCGTCGTCGTCGTTGGCGCCAGTGCGCTGCTCTGCGAGCGTCCAGACGCGGATGTTCTGGTGCTCGGACTTGGACACGATCCGGTCCACGTCGTGTGGGTCAAAGCCGAGGAACTCGAGCGAGATGCCGTTCGCCTGCTTGTCGAACACGCACTCCCAGCTCCACTCGCCAGTCCCGTGCTGTGGCTGGAAGAAGCGCCAGAGGTGCACGTTCTTGATACCGAGGCCACAGAGGAGCCGGTACTCCATCGCAGATGTCGACGTGCAGACGACGCTCGTGACCGCGCCAAAGCCCTTGAGCTTTGGGTCCGAGTACGTGTGCGTCACCGCGCGTGCGTGTGGCGCACTCTCCCCGTCGTCATTGTCGTCTAGAGCGCTCGAACTGCCGGCCGATGAGGGGAACTGGATGCTGTCGACCTCGAACGCTCGGATCTCGGTCGAGCCGCGGTAGACGCCAGCGAAGATGAAGCGGCCGTCGGCTGGGATTGCGACACGCACCATGAGCTGTGTGTACATGCCACGGGCTGTGATGTGGTCCAGGAGGACGCCACCTCGGAACCGGAGTGAGTCTTTTGAGAGAGGGTACAAGTAGATCTAGAACAGGTGCACACACACACACGTCAGCAACGTCCACAGAACAGGGAAGGGGACAGGAGAACGAGCAGAGTGCGTACCGTGCCGTTGTAGAAGCCGACAACGAGGAACTGGCCGTTCGGAGCCACTGCGATGGACGAGACCGTCGACGCAACCGAGAAGCGGTACTCGAGCCCTCCTGGTCGCTGAGCCACGGACGTGGATGCGGTTGCGGTGCTGGCGTTCGAGAGCGGAGACTCGGCTTCGCGGACAATGCGCGTGTTGCCGAGTGTGACCGCGTCGAACGCGACTTCGGCCTCGTCGCTCGAGTATCCACTGTCGGACGACGAGTCCGACGCGTCGTCGTCCGACGATGATGATGACGACGACCCCGATTCGGCAGACGACGCACCAGCCGCCTTGAATAGCGAGTCGTCTACGCGGCTGCTGCGTACTGGCGCCGGCGGCGGCTTCTTGGCGGCTTTCGACTCAGGCGTGGGGGCAAAGTCGAGCTTGCGAGTCGGGACGTCATGCCGGTGCTGGCTGCTGGCTGTGCGGCTGCTATTATTTGAGATGTCGTGCAGCGGTTTCTTGTCGTGTGACGCGGCTGTGGTGGCTTCGGCCAGCTGTACGTTGCGCTGGAGCTGCTGGGGTGACGATGTCGATCTCGACACGGACGTTGCCAGCTTGTGTTTCTTTCGCGCGAGTGCGCTGGTGGTGGCGCCAATAATGCGGGTCTCCCCGACTGCAGCGCGCTGCAGTTCGCTGTCGAGCTTGCGCTTCTTCTGCCTCTTCTTGAGCCCGGCGCTGAGCGTGCGCTCCATCTGCGCGGTGGATGTGGTAGTCACTTGCTCGGGTGACACGAACGACGGCGTCGGAAACGGCTTCTTGCTGCTGCTGGTAGCGATCGGCGTGGCTGTCGACATTGCTACGGAGAGAAAGGTCGCACTTTCTTAGAGGGGGCGGGTGGGGAGACTTTGTGTGCTCGAAGGTGCGCGTGTACTCGAGTGCGGCCGAGTGGAGTTTGAGTGCGTGCGTGAATGATTTGGGATTTTCGAGTGAGAGGCGTGGCGGGAGGTTTTCGCGCCAAAAAATAACACAAGTTCACTATGGTCCGTTGAAATGGAGCACAAGTATACTGAAAGCATATCAAAGGAGATTTGAATGCCCCGGCTTTCTTCACTATCACATCAAGTCATGCATGAGTGCGACAACTGAACATGGTGGTTCTGCGCTTCGATGCTGCCCTTCGTAGGCATCCTCGTTGATCCTGCTAATGCTGTTTTCGTTGTTGTTGGCATTGCGCTGCTGTTGGAGGTGGCGCTGTGCGATGATGGTGCTGACGGTGCGTCTACTGTACTTTCTATTAACCTACACCATGTTGTAGACGAGAGCGTCGACAGCACGGTGGCCTTCGCCGAGATTAGTCTCTTCTCCAGCTTGGGCCAAGCGATCTTAAGCCACGTAGGAACGTGTTACGCGCAGATCCGAATCCTCACTTCGGGGAAGAACGACTGCAGCACGCGGGTCTAATTGAGATCGTTTCGACGATGATGACCAATAAGCTTGACGGTGATGCGGTTTGCGCGAAAGAAGTGTTCCAGCGTGTGACCATGAGCATGTCGGCATTCGTCTCCACAAGACTATGCGGTATCACTTGTTCTTCATTATATACGTCGACAGGCATCGGCTTGCACAGTTAGTAGTTGAACCTGGACAGTGCATTGGCACAACACGGTCAATGCATACTTGCATGTCAAATACAATGGACACTACGTTCGAACGTCACACTAATTCGCAGCCATTACTACGACCACGCAAGGGCTCGTCTTGTGCGGCCACATGACGAGCAACATCTCTGAGAAGCGTGTTTAGTATATCTCGCATCACACGTGTGCTGATAGAAATGACACTTGTCTCGCAGCGGGCTGTGCGGTCTGCTGTTGAGCTAATTAGCTGGTCCTCTGATATGGATGTCTCTACCGCAATCGCGATCCCTTGGACGTCGTTGTTCTTCGCCTTCTCCGACCAGTGCTGGTCCACGATGTCGCCATCGGCCTTGCGCACGATGGTTCCGCCCTTTTAAGAATAAATAGGTAGATTGGTGTATGTTTGCACAACCGCTCTGAGAGTCTCAAGTATCGCCAATTTGACTCCGCGAGACGAAGGGTATATGCTGTTCGCGTCATTGTTGACTTCGTCGACGTCAATGTACGTCGGTGGTGTCATGAACTCCAGTCGCGCATACATACGTGATGTTACACGTGCCATCCCCAGGTACCACCAGAACGACCTCGCCACGTTTGCCTGTCTCGCTCCGCATCTCGCGCTTATATCAGTTTTTCAGCTTACCAGCTCATGCACTCCAAACAGCTGCTTCGCATGCTGGCTTTACAGCGGCAAGCTCTCTACCATTACCGCCCATTCGCGGTGCAGCTCTTCTGGGTGATGTGCCATAACGATGTTATCGACAATCTGGGCGGTACATGCACGGTCCATGGATTTAGACTCAAAAGACGCGCAGTCATCTCAGAGTGGCACTCTCTGCAGCGCGCAATGTCCTTGCGCTCGGTAAAGGGGGGATTTCGTCAGCGCCACTCCGGAACACACAACCGGACCGGAGGTCTCATTCTTGTATACGTCGTTGATGAGTAATTTCTCCAGGAGACCACTGGTGCTGTATGCTTTAGCCCGCCGCTTACATATTGCG
Organism: Globisporangium uncinulatum; assembly: GCA_023333755.1. NCBI lineage: Eukaryota > Oomycota > Peronosporomycetes > Pythiales > Pythiaceae > Globisporangium > Globisporangium uncinulatum. Next base: position 20,617 of record JAASFJ010000125.1, on the reverse strand, counting down.
CGTCTCTAGTCGATAGAGAAGCTGACCCTAAACCCATCGTATGCAAGAGCGGGAGCAGCCGCGCCGCAGGAACAGTACTCGTTTGTTGACGCCGCAGCCCGTATTCATGCGAACCCTCATTTCGGATGATGTCAGGATTCTAAATAGTAGATAGAGATGCAGTGGCATCTACGGCGCATCCCTTTATCATCTCACTGGACAACTTATTCTGGTGACGTAAGGACTTTCATCAACAATGGAAGCAATCGAGCGCTATGAAGAGGCGTGTTGGCAGCACTTGCTGCTTCGGGCTTGATAGGGCAGAGGTCGCTGTCATTTCGCAGCTCTCGAAAAATCAACAGCATGCATACTTAAAAATACAAGAGAGAGTCAGTGCGCTTGCAAAGTTGTCTATCTAGCTATCTTGTGCGTGGCATGTCGCGCCTGAGTCGATATCTCATTCGTGTTTGTATCAACAACACGCGCGGGGGAGGGGGTTGCGAAGGCTTCCGCACGCCGTTGCTATTGACCTTTCTTATACTTCTTGGCTGCCCCCACAATACACAATGCATGCCACACATGTCAGCGTACACAAAAGGCTGGTCTGGTCCGAAATTTCAGCCAAACACGCACCGCAGTCGCTTACATACGCTCTGCACTCTCCGTGCTCGCCCCTGCCGTCTTTGGGTCTACATGCCTGCTTCAAACATCACACACAGCACGACAAACACGAAATATCGTCAACAACGGCAAGAGCCGTCCCTTCATCACGCCCGCACACATGCACCAAGAACCTCTCCAACCGCGTCCTTTCCCCATGTATCGTAAAATGAGAGGCTGAAACGGTTCGGATGCGAATTTTGACAGCCGTCGCACACATGGCGACACTTGCTTCATGCGAGCCTTACGCGACGCAAAAACAATGCCGTGCTATGCTCGGTGAAGCGCTGGAATTTGATCCTTGCTGTGTGCATTAGCATTATATAGACGTTGATGATAAACGCCTCTCAAATGGCCAGTCGCTCCACTGTTCCTGCCTTGTTGTCAAGACCATTACATTCACTGAAAGCCGACGCCGCCAGGATTCTTGCGTGTTGATAATGATGCAAAAGAAGCTTTCCCTTTTTGTTCTATTTCGGTGACAGCAGACCACAGCATCTTCCGATACAAGAGCAGATAGAAGGGCAGTCAGTCATGTAAACCGAGCATTTCGGGATGTTTGCCGAGGACAGACATTTCTTTTTTTACAAGGGAGAAAATTGTCTACCACCCCCGAACAAGCAACAATCTTGCCAAAAATGTACCATTTATGACCGATTATTTTGTGAATTTATGAATGTGGCATGAATGTTACCCGTTCGAAATTAATTTTGGGAGATGTCTTCCAAAGACAGACGTAGACCTCTTCGGTCGACCTGAAATTATTTTCAGTTTCTGATGTTTCAAGAAAAATTCTCGACATATCTAGAAAAGTTCGCACGAAGGCTACCCGAACGGTCAAAAATCAAAAAATATTTTCAGAAAAAGTAGACCAAGTCAGATCTCGAATAACTCTGGGAAAATTCCAGAGAATTTCGTGGTGATTTTTGATGCGAAGTATACAGGCAATACATCCGATAAAACTGTACAATACAGACAACACACAGTTTTATCTGGAACACATCGGGTTGTGGAACATCGATATCAGTGACCAAAGTTTTCATACTGAAATCAAGTCCAATTAATTACTATACAGTTCTCGCCCACAAGAACACAAGAACGCAGTGAAGGTGGTCTGATTCAAAGTTTCAATATAAATACTTGTTCAAGCACATTCCCACTTTTCGGACTTTCTGAGTTTTCGAAACCATTTATGAGTTTGTAAAATCAATTTTAGAACGTTAAATACATCAAGGAGCTGTTAAAATCGTAGTATTAAGCCTTTTTCAGAAAATGTGTTGTTAATAACACCCAGTCTCTGAGTTAACCAGGCCAAATGCGACCAGACCCAAAACACACACTACATCAATACGAACCAAAACAAGCCCAAATATGTATGTGGATGTACCAATGCAACATGTGGACAACCGTGCTGTTTGCAACCTCAGTCGCGGAGTCTGTTTGACGCTATTCAGTTTTATCCGAAAATGTTAAAAATTAATCTCGTTGAAACTACGTGTTTTGACCGCCACATGCGTTTATTGTAATTAGTACATGCAACTGGCACTGTCAATCGTACTCCTGATATTGAGAAGTCACAGATAAGTTTAGTCACCCTCTCAAGCCGGTTGGTGTCATTCGTCAGGCGTTATATGATGCGCCTCTTTTGTATCATCAAAATATAACTCAGACAATGCAGTCAAAATCAGAAAATATTTTCAGATGATATAGACCAAGTCAGATCTCGGAATAACTATGTAAAAATTCCAGAGATACGAATATGTCTTTGTGAAAAGGCCAATTTAACAGTATATTTAGACAAGTCGGCATATATAGAACAGTAACGTCAAGTCGTGAGTTCTTGTCGAAAAATTTTCGCCTTTTTTACTCAAGAGTCTGCTATTTTCTAAATTAGCTAAAACCGGTTAAAATCGAACTTAATTCACCAGAACGAACTTAATTTGCTGGAACGAACTTTATTCGCTGGAACGAACTTTATTTGTTGGAATGAACTTATTTCGCTGGAAACGAACTTAGTTCGCTGGAAGCGCTCCACACAAAAAACCAACCATGAGCAGCGCAGTCAAGCACGCGCGCGACGATCCCGCTCCGCCTGCTGCCGTCGACAGCGCGGACAGCGACAGCGATGGTCCGATGCCTGCACCCGCTCCCGCTCCGAAACGCGCGTCGAAAAAGCCTAAAACACTGGCGTTTGAAGCTGCGTACGTCGCGAACCTGCCGAGCGCCGCCATGTACGAGCGCAGCTACATGCACCGTGACGTCGTGACGCACGTTGTCGTCGCACCCGAGACGCAGTTCGTCGTGACAGCGAGCCGGGACGGCCACGTCAAGTTCTGGAAGAAAATGAGCCGCGGGATTGAGTTTGTAAAGCACTACAAAGCGCACGTTGGGGCCGTGCGAGGACTCGCAGTCTCACGTGACGGCCTCCGGCTCTGCTCGACTGCAGCCGACGCGAGCGTCAAGTTCTACGACGTCCTGGGCTTCGACATGGTCAACATGTTGACTGTCGACTTCGCACCGGGCGTGTGCTGCTGGATCTCGCGACTTGGAGCCGCCGCAGTCCCTCGGGTCGTGGTCGCAGACGTGGACACGCCCCGGTTGCGCGTGTTCAGCGCCGAGCAGACAGGCGCGACGCCGCTGCACACGCTTGACCGCACGCACACTGCGCCAGTGACCGTCCTGGGCTTTAACGCGGTCGCAAACTGCGTGATCAGCGGCGACGCACGCGGCCACTTGACGTACTGGCACGCTGAGACGTACGCGTTCCCAACGCCCGACACCGTCGTGTCGTTCAAGTTCAAGAGCGACACAGACCTGTACGCACTCGCAAAGCGCCAGACGCATGCGACGTCGATCGACGTGAGTGCGAGCGGAGACGACTTTGTCGTCACCGCGACAGACGCGCAGCTGCGTGTGTTCCGGTTCGCGACTGGGAAGCTCCGTCGCACGTACGACGAGTCGCTCACCGTGTTTGAAGACGCGCATGCAGACGGTTCGCTCCGGCTCGATGCGATCGACTTTGGCCGGCGGGCAGCAGTCGAACGCGAGCTCACGAGCGCAGTCGCGTCCGGAGCGGCAGTCTCGAGCTGTGTCTTTGACGAGTCGGGCCACTTCCTCCTCTACCCGACACTGTTGGGCGTCAAAGTCGTCAATGTCGAGACGAACCGGCTCGTGAAAGTGCTCGGACGGGTCGAGAGCTCGGACCGGTTCCTGCACGTCGCACTCTTTCAAGGCAAGCTCAAGGTGAACTCGCAGCTCGAGAAGCACTTGAACAACAGTGCTGGTGGCACGCACGCGACAGCGATCATGTCGGACGACACGGAACGCAACAACCTGTCGGACCCGACGCTCTTTTGCACGGCGTTCAAACGCAACCGGTTCTTCCTCTTCTCGACACGCGAGCCAGCAGACGACGACGACGACCCGAACAGCGGCACGGGCCGCGACGTGTTCAACGAGAAGCCGACGCTGGAAGAAGTGCAAGTTGCGAGCGAAACGACCGTCGCCAAGGTCTTGGGCGACACGGCAGTGCTGCACACGACAATGGGGGACATTACCATCAAGCTCTTTGGGAAAGAGTGTCCGAAGACAGTCGAGAACTTTTGCACGCACGCGCGCAACGGGTACTTTGACAACCTCCTCTTCCACCGTGTGATCAAGAACTTCATGGTGCAGACGGGGGACCCGCTTGGCGACGGCACGGGCGGTGAGTCGATCTGGGGCGGCGAGTTTGAAGACGAGTTTCACCGGAGCTTGCGCCACGACCGTGCGTTCACAGTCTCAATGGCGAACGCTGGCCCAGGCACGAATGGCTCGCAGTTCTTCATCACGACTGTGCCAACGCCGTGGCTCGACAACAAGCACACGGTCTTTGGCCGCGTCGAGCACGGCAAGGACACAGTCTCGGCCATTGAGCAGACGCGCACGGACAAGTACGACAAGCCTGCGAAGGACATCCGGATCATTAACGTCGACATCTTTTAGAGCCGCTGGGAGCGACCGCGACTGCAGGAACGAACCAGTGGCGTCTTCTTGAAGCGCACGTGGGGCTGGTTGCGTCGTAGAGTTAGTAGCTCTTGGCTTGGAAGGGAGCAAGATCATCACCCAACTAGCTGGCGCTTTACCCAGCGTCGAACACTTCATTGGCAGTGTGTGTTCCAGACTGCCCACATGGTCGCTGACTTGCTCTTTCTATATACGGGTCCTCCTCTTCCCCACTTCAACTGTGTCGGTCAGTACTCGCGGTTACTCGCGCTCGTCCGTCGTTCGAATGGGAGCGAGCGCGTCGTCATCGTCTACGAAGCTCGGGCCGCTCGGCGTCACAGCCGTGGCCGAGATCACGCAGTGTGCGTATTCGTCCTCACGCTCTCCCTCTTGTGTACTACTGTAGTTCCACCCCACTTGCTCGTCTCTCACGTCGTTCGGTCGCTGTCGTCTGCTTCAACGCAGTCGATGCGGACCGCCTACGCATCCTGACACAACTCTTCCTCGACAGGATTCGAAAGCCGAGCAGCGCCGACAACGACAGCGACGACACTGGCGACGCCGCTAGCCACACGAGCCCACCGATGTTCCACGTGCACCACGAGCGGCGACACGAGCCGACCTTGAGCCGCACGCACTTCCTCGAAGCGCTCGCGACCGCCGACTTCTTTGCGTCCGACGTCTCGATCTTTGACCGCATCTTTACGCTGCTCGACCGGACGGGCGATGACGCAATCTATGCGCACGAGTTCCTCGTCGGCGTCTGCGCGCTGCTCCGAGGCGATCTCACTGCCCAGCTCCAAGGTTCGGGCGTCTTCTTCTTGTCGAGCTTATAGGTTGACGCTTACTCGGTCGTCACGAACGTGTGGTGCGTGTCCGTTCTGCGTCGCAGTGGCGTTTGAGCTCCTGCAGGAAGAGAAGTCGCACGAGGAGCAGTGGGTCAGCAAGGACGACGTCGTCTTTGTGCTCCACACGATGAACCAGACTGCGACCTACTTTGGTGACCCGGCTGTGATGCAGAAAACCGTGCTCGCTCTCGTGGACGACGTCTTTGGGCAGAACGACACCGCGAGAGCTGAGCGCATCCAAGAAGTCGGACAGTTTGCTCACGCTGTCTCGAATGCTGGCACGAGCTCCAGTCCACTCCTACAAAGCGCTGAAGCTGCAGCACGCGTGGTGCAGCACCCACTGGTCGAGCAGTACCTTCGAGGATAGTTCACGGGACCGACGGTCTCTACTTGAGCTAGAAGAGCTCACAGCGCTGCACGATGGGTTAGGAGTCAGTATCAAGGACGTCTCGACACGCTCGCACACGATAGTACGCCTTCCCCGCTCCTCTCTCTCTTTCTCGCTTACGGCTTGCCAAACGTGTACTTGAGCCTGCGCTTCATCATCTCGGAGCGCGTCGGCTGGTGCTTCCTCGCCTCGTCAGCAACTTCGTCCTCCACTCGCCACGGCTGCAGGATGATCTTGCGGTTCGCGTTCAGCACCATCGTCACATTCGTCCCTACTGCGTCCTCGTTGCGACGGCGCGTCATCCCGTCGTCTCGGTCACCGTCGCTGCCGTTGCGTGACGCATCCGCTTGTCGCTCCATCTTGAACGCTGGCGACGTCAGTCGACGTAAGCGATCCGGCGCTGTCTGGGAGCAGCTTCGCGCAGCGTCGCAGTGCTGGTAAGCGCACTCTGCTCGCAGCTCGCTCCGAGAACAAGAGCAAGCAGTTCCGACCGTCGTGGTGCGATGCCGAGAGGGCGAGCGAGACGCACTGGGAGACTCTGCTGCTGCGTGCGCGTGAACCACAGTGCTAGTCGACAGCGTGACTGGCTTGCGCTCGCCCCGCATCTCCAGCTCCAGGGCTGTCGCTTCTTCGCGCCAGTTTTGAACGTGGTGTGAGCTCTGCAGCCGCTGTGGTGATGACGGATGTGGTTGTGTCACGAGAGCATCGCTGCCTGGCGACCCCAGCACCGCCAAGTCCAGTCGATCAAAGTTGTGGTCACTGTGGAGAGTAGGAGCACTGGCGTGGGATTCGAGCACCGCGTAGCCAAGTCCGCTAGTGGTTGTCAGCGCGGGTGCGAGCTGCCCAAACTCTGGAGACGACGGATGTGTACTGGAAGACGCGAGCGTCGTCACCAGCAGTATTGGCCATCCGCTTGCCTCAGAAGCGGTCGAGAGTCGGGTGCGAGAGCTCGCTGCGCTGCTGTTTTCCCTCGCTCTCCTTCGCTGACGTGCCTTGGAGCGCAACGGCGACAAGCTGTGTCGAGTTGATTCGGTGCCGTCTGGAAGCGTAAACGACGGACTCCACGGTCCTCTTGAGAGCAACCCGTCTTCATCGTCGTCAGCATCGTCGCCTGTCGTGTCCCACGGAGAGGCGTCCAACAGATCGTCTTTGCACGTGCTGCGACTCAAAGCACTGTGCCCTCGCTGATCGTATCGACGCTCGGAGCTCTCGTCTCTATAGGGTGTCTCGAGCTCGACCCGCTGGAGCCGTGAAGCTGGCACTCGCCCCACTCGCCGGAGAGCTTTTCGGTCCGATCTTTTAGCCGACGTATCGAGTCCGAACCAAAGCGGCGTTGCGTCATCCGCTCTCGTTGATTGCGAGTCGAGCGACGCTGACGCGTCACTTGCTGCTCGTCGAACGCTGACCTGGTGATGTACGCTGTTGTCGCTGAGAGCATGCTTGCTCGCGTCCGAGACGTAGCTCGACGCCGAGTAGCTGGTCGTCAAGTCGACGGGCTCTACTTGACTGCTCCCGGTATCGTTGAAGCTGGAGTCGCCTGCACCATCGAGGTCTGCGTCTCGGTCGAGTCGGTACAGACTCCGCTGCATCGGAGACATTGATGGGAGCACCCTCGTTCGATCGCGGGAGGCCTGCGCGCGCACAGCTCGAGCGTTTGCTCTTGACGGCAAGCGTGACAACGACGACACTGTCGAACTCGCTGCGTACCTGGCGATCCCTTGAAAATACCGTTCGCTGGTTTCGCCAGTAGCCTCTGTGGCTAGTGGTCGGTGCTGGCGTTCTATCGCTACTGCCGCAGCCGACGAGAGCGCCTGTCGCTTCGTGCGCACGTCGATCTGTGCCACTGGCGTCGACAGCGCACTCGATCGACTCGCGTCGCCTTTGCGGTTGATAGTCCCCTCTGTCGCGTACAACGAAGGCTCTGGACCGAGACTGTCGACTTGAGACGCGCTGGCGAGTCCGTCCAAGCGCGTAGGTAGAGTAGAAGCCGTTTCGACGTCGTCTTGACTCGTTTGCATCGCACTGAGCACGACTCCACGGAACCCAGTCCGGCTCGCTTTCGCAGGCTGGATCGACCGAGTCATGTTCATGATCGCATTCCGAGTGGCGGATGTGAGCAGCTCTTTGCGTCCAGCAAGTCCAGCACCTGCGCTCGAGTTGATGATGCCGTCGATTCCGCTCTCAATGACGTGCACTGCGACAGTCGGCACTCGAAGAGGATGCAGGAGATCGATCGCTTTGCTGCCTCCTATGTCGCCGCCTCCCGGATCACCGCTGGTCTTCAGAAGAAGATCGCTAGACAACGGTGGCGCTGGTTTCGCTATCGACGACGTCAACACAGTGCTCCCGCCTCCACCACTGCTCTCGTTGCTGCTGTACATGACCTTGAGCTGGAGCGACTTCCTCGAGTCTCCGCTGCCGCCTTTCGTAGCGTTCCCAGACTGGAAAGCTGTGCCCTCTACGAGTGCGGACAGATCGCTGCCACTGGACCCCAACGCGATCTGTCCGATGCTGCCTCTGTCACCGCCGCCAGTGCTGTCTGCCCGAAAGCGCAGAGTGCCGACAGCACTCAGCCGCTTCTTCTCTAGTTGCATCTGAATGCGTTGTTGCTGGTACGCAGCAGAAAGGAGAAGTCGATTGGAACTCGGCTTGTCGCTGTCGATAGCTGCGCTCCCAGGGCTCGACGCGGGCCGGGCCCGTAGCGATCCAAGCGCTCCTGCCGCAGAGGCGATCTTGTCGGAAAGGGCGACTCCAGGGTCGCGAGACGTCGGTGCCAGTGCTGCTACGCCAGTCTCGACGATGTGCTTCTCCGTGTTGAAGCGGTGTGTGAGCGAACTGTGTGGAAACGGAGGCTCAGCGTCCTCGTCCAGCTCCTCCTCGGAGCTTTCTTCAGACTCCTCGGACTCGTCTTCTTCGGACTCGTCTTCTTCCTCAGACGTCGATGATTCGTCCGAGCTCTCAGCGTCCAGCGCCATGACTCGCTTGAGCGGCCGCAGCACGCGCTGGCGAGCGCCTCCTTCTCCGCGAGTTCTCGGCCGCTTCTCGCTGATTCGACTCCACACGCGCTCAAGAAACGCCACGTACTCGTCGACGTTGATCGTCTCGCACCAGAGATCCGCGAGCTCAAAGACACTGTCAAAGAAGTTCGCAAAGCTCATCTCCGTCTCGCCCTTCGAGTCGCGGGTCCAGTCCTCAAAGATCGTCTTCTCCGTGCGCACATGGCGCTTCTGGTGCGCTCGGAACGCTCGTGCGTCAACACTCTTTGCGATCCGGCGGAAGAGCGCAGTGTACGCGCGCTGGTTGATACATCCGAGCGCATCGCGTGGGCCAGTGTCGATGAGCCACAGTTCCTTTACCGCGTCGAGAATGCTTGGGTCATTGCGCAGACTGAAGCGCAGTGCGAGCGCTTCCGGCGTGTAGTTGCGCAGCTCGTTCGCGTCGTCGTCGTCGTCCGCGTCCGCACCTGCTCGCCCAGCGGCTTGGCGATACAGATCTTCAATGAGCAGCACTGGACCGTCCTCCCAGTTCTTGAGCAACCCGCGCGCCTTCAGTAGCGCTTCTTCCTGCAGATGCTGGTACTTTTGGAGCTTGCGCGACTGCAGTCGTGCGGTCTTGACTGTGAAGTTGAGCTTGATCCAGAACACACTCGACGTGCGCTTGGGCAGCTTCGCGGCTTCCACGACAGGTACGGTGCTCGGAGCATCAGCTCGGCTGTGCGTGAATGTCTCAGGAGCTGCGCTGAGGCGCTCTCTACGGGTGAGAGCAGTGCTGACTGCAGCCATGGATGCAGGAGTGAGCACCGACCTGGAGCTTGGAGCTTGCTCCAAGACAATACCGGTATGGTAAATTTCCAAACCTAAATAGATTGCATACATGGCTACATGTAGCCATTTCGTCTCGAGTGGAATCTAAATGTTGATAAATGTAAACGCGCTCAGCTGGCCACTCTCGTACCGTGTGGCGCTGGCATTGCTGGACGTGGTGATGTTGCCGCTGCGACTGGTTCCTCCACTCCCAGCAGCCATCGCCATGGCGAGCATAGCGGGCGTCTGGAACGGCAGCAGGTGCGGGTTGTTCTTCGCGCTGCCCACTTCGTTCTGGCTCATGCGGCGGCGCCAGGAGGCAAGCGCCGCTCTCGCAATCTTTGGGCTAATGGACGCTTGGTCCTCTGCGCGAACTTGCAGTGATTGCTGGCGCGGAGAGCGGGCGATGTTGACCTTGATGGTCGCAGGAGGTGGCGCAGTCTGCGTCTTGATCGTCGCGGCAGTCGGGTTCCGTGCCTGAGGCTTCGCCATCACGTTCCCTTTGCGCACAGACGCGAGCGTTGTGTTATTCCCGTTCCCATGTATGTGGCGTCCGCTGTGGGGCGACCTGGGTGAGCTGGTCTCTTTCGCAATGTGCAAGGCGTTCGCGCCGTTGGTGAGGACGAGCGAGAGCGCTTTGCGCGCGTTCTCGCGAACAATGTGGTTGTGGTCCGTTCGATAGAGCGCCTCGATCCGAGGCAGCAGCGTCTCATGATCCTGGATGAGCGAGAGGAAGGACGGCGCGAGTGTAGGTGACTCGACCAGCGTGCAGACGAGCACGAGGGTCTTCGAGCGGATCTGCCAGCACGTCGTCGCTTCCTGGAGACGTGTCGCAAGAGCAACCGTGACGGCGCGAGGGTCCATGATCTTGGCCTTGGTGACGAACCGAGCGAGCGCGTCGGCGTCTGGCGCGCCAAGGATGCCGCTGCCTGACGTGCACATGATCACCACTTTGCTCTCGAAGCTGCAGTCTGAAGCGACGTCGCAATCACCACAGTTGTAGCTGTCCATGAACACACACACACACACCACAGGAGGACAGAACGGAGCGATGGCGTGGGTGGGTGACTCGAGCAAAGTACCGCCAGAAGATCCGACAGATAGGCAGCGAGAAGCGGCACGTACTCAGCGAGCGCGTCCTCGAGACTGAGCCCGGACCAGTTGAGCTGCTGCTGACGCGCGTCCTGGATGTATCGGATCGCATCGGTTTCTGGCCGCAGGTCATCCGTGGCGTCGGCCACAACTTGCTCTTCAAGGAGCGCGCGTCGTTTGTCGGGTGAGAAGTCCTGGTAGTCCCAGTCCTCACTGAGGCACCGCGTCATTACCCCCGATCAAGTCGAGCAGTCGAGGCGAGCAAGAGAGAGAGACATCAGGCAATGCAGTTAGCAGCCAGCAGCTGCCTCCGAACCAGGGATCAGCGGCTCGGATGTTTGTTCCCAGCATACGCACATGGCTTGGTCCACTTTCTGCATGCCCTTCTTGAGCTCATCAAAGAAGTGTTTGGCGTTGTCCATCGGGGTTCGCACGAGGACAACGAGCGGAGGTTGGTGTCGCTTGCTTGTTGCTGATTCTGAAGTGGGCGAGCTCTCAACAAGATCATTCCTCCGTTGACGACAGACAGCAGCGAGCGGATAAGATCAACAAGGCAGCGAGGGGCTAGCAGTTCTGATACGAGCGCGATCTTCATTTCAACCTCGCTCGTCTTTTTTACAACCTCTGGCTGAAGTCCGGCCCTCTCTTTACTATCCCAGTCACTCGCTTCGTGTCGTCTCGCCTCGGACAAGTCCACCAAGGTCTTCGGGTAGTGCCGTACCAAGTGGCAGTGGCTAATTGCCTTGATGCAGACGTCGAGGCTACTGCCTCCGTCACCACCGTCGCTGTGGCGACAGGTGTTCGCTCGTTCGACCCCTGGGATTGAAGCTGTTGCCACTGCATCAATGCTGACGTCGAGTTTGCTACCGTCGGCACAGTCGTGCCGATGCCAGAGGTCGAGGTAACAGGAGTACAGTCGTTCGACCCTGGGCTTGAAGCTGCTGTCCTATTATGTCGTCTATACGCCTGCATACAGAATCTGCCATGCATACGTATGACAGAAGTGAGTGAACCCGAGATGTTGAATGAGAGATGGTATGTATGTGGGCTCACGCGACTCGCGAGAGCGAGAGCGAGACTGAGAGGGATACCTGTTGTACAGCCAATAGCGTCCGCAATGTCGTCGGATATGATTGGTATGCGGCTTCGAACGTGGATGTGAGTGCGTGGGCACAAGGGTCCGTGGACTGGAGTGGCAGCGTGCGCTGGAGCAGCAGGTCCCACACGCTCGTGTAATTCACATAAGTACGACGGATACAGTAAATAACCCAAGACGGCAGCAATGACAACCACAAGGACAACTCTTGGGCGGACGCGAACGCAGGACGACACGTTGACTACTACGGCATTACTTGGCATCTATCTTGAGGTAGTCGTCGTCAAAGTGGTGCAGACGCACGTAGCCGTCCTCTGCGCCGCTCGCGTAGCTCTTGCCGTCCGGGTGGAACGCGATCGTGTTGATCGGGCCAAAGTGGCCCTTCACGCGGCCAAACTCTTCTTGGAACACCATGTGGAAGAAGCGCGCTTCAAACTTCCCGACCCGTCCGGACGTCGTCGTCACGCTCATCGCTTCTTGGCCGCCGCCAAGCACAACGTGCTCTTTCGTGGGCGAAATCGCGGCCGAGTTCACAGGTCGGTCCGTCTCGTACGTCTTGAGCACCTTGAGCGTCTCGACGTCGAGCAGCTTCGCAGTGTTGTCTTTCGACGACGTGATTGCGAGCGTCTTCGTCTTGTTAAACGCCACGTTCGTGATCTCTCCTGCGTGGATCTGGTGCGACGACAGGAACGCGCCTGTCTTCGGGTCAAAGAGCTTCACGGTGCCGTCGCCGCCAGTCGTGAGAATCGCCTTGTTCAGCGGCATCCAGTGCGCGCCCGTGATGCGGCCCTCGTGTCCGTGGTTCGTGATCGTCAGCACCGGCTCCGCACGCTCTGTTTGTCCGTCATGTACACCACGTTAGTCTCCCAACACCACCAGTCTTCCCCAAGTCCGATCCATCCACACAAACGTACGGTCTTCAATGTTCTCTGCGAGCTCGTAGACAAAGACTGCGGCTGGCTTGTCGGTAAACTTGTCGGCGACCGACACAAAGTACTTGTCGCCCGTGCTAAAGTTGACCGAGCGCGCAGGGCCCGTGTGCGGGAACGTGAAGAGGCACGCGCCTGTGCGCACGTCCCAGAGCTTCACGCTCGAGTCCGCAGCGGCCGTGAGCAAGCGCTCCGAGTGGTACGACACGTCGCAGGCCCACACAGCACCCGAGTGGCCGTCGAACGTGCCGAGGCGCTCACCCGAGTCGCTGAACCAGACACACGGCGAGTGGTCCTTCGCGCACGTAAAGATCAAGTCGCCGTCGCGGTTGTACTTGACCATTGTGAGCGAGCGCGAGTGGCCCTTGAGCAGGATCGGACGCATGGTGGTTAGAAGAGTCTGGAGGGAGGGAGTCGGTCGTAAGACAGCGGCGACGCGACAAGCAAGCGGGCGAGGAAGCGCGTGTGAAGAGGGGGAAAGCTCGGATTTGGCTCGGGATGCAAAAGTGGTGGTTGGTAGCTGTCGACTCCCTCGCACTTAGTCGAGCACAGAATGTTTAGCTTGCATGTGTATACATGAGTCGAATGTGGTAGACCTTTTGAACCGAAAACATCAACATGTCGTCGCACTTATGAGGAGTTACGTACTTAAGCGGGATTGCGCCTTTCAACGTTGAAAGTCGTCACGCTTGGTGATCAATCCATCATGCACGCGCTCCGCCACCACCACTCGCGGTCGCTGCTCCGTCGCGCGCTGAGCCGGTGCTGCTCGTCAGCCACAGCACCGCGACCGTCGCAGGTCATCTCACTCGCGCGTCTGGCGCATCGTGGCCGCGTGCAGCTGCGCCTGAGTGACCGTGCGCACACGAGCGTAGAGGTCGTCCCAGTGTTAGCGGCGACCGAGTGCGAGCTGCGTGCGTTCGGGACCGACACGTTCACCGTCGCATTTGAAGACGTGACAACAGCGGACGCAAACGATGTCTCCGGCGCTCTTGTCGCGACGGTGCGTGTGACACGAGACGCGGCAGTTGGCGAGCAGCAGCCCACGCAGCTGCAGCTCTTCCTGCCGCCACTTGTGAACCTCGACGTCGCCCTCGCTGTCGGCGACGTTGTGATCCGTGATAAGCTGGAAGGCGACGTGAAGATCATCCTCGGCGAAGGCGACATCCGCGTGCACAAGCTGCGTGGCGACGCTGTGAGCCTCAAGACAAACCGTGGCGTCCTGGACGTCGCCGCGCTCGTCGAAGGCGAGAGTGTGACGCTCGCTGCGAGCGCGATCACGTGCAAGCGGCTCATGGCCGCGTCGGCCGACATTAAGCTCAGCAAGAGCGGCAGCAGCGCTGCAGACAGTGACTTTGGCGCTATCTACTCGTCTGCGTGCGTGATCCAGTCGGTCGCAACCAGTGCGGTGCAGGTCGGGAACGTCCACGGGTACCTCCGGATTGTCGGCGACGGGATGCGGCACGTGAGCGTCCACAGCGTGAACGGCGCACTGGACGTCGAAGACAGCGGCCGGAGCTGCGCAGCAGTCGTCCACTTTGACGCCTTGGCGCTCGACGCGAAGAGCAGCGTGCTCGTGGGCGGCGACGTGCGTGTATCAGTGGAGCCGAGTGCGGTGCTGGACGTGGAGCTCCACGGCCGCGAGGTCGCTACCGGTGGCTGCGCCTTCGCTGACGGCGCGCTGCTCGACCAGCTCGACACGGATTACGCCATCTTCACGGGCGAACTGCAGGCGGCGTCGACGTCGACGTCCTCTCCATTGTCGGCGTCGTCGTCGTCGTCGGGCAAGATCAACGCTAGCAGCGCCAAGAACGCTGCGATGCGCACGTCGTTCTTCATGAGCGACGAGGGCGAAGGCGACGCACACGGCCGCCAACCACTGGCGCACCCAGCGCAGCGTCCGCAGCTGCTCGTGCACGCGACAAGCGGCAGCGTGACGCTCGAACAGCTCGACTGGATGGCCAAGCTCAAGCGCCAGCACGTCCTCACGACCACAGCACCACCGTAGGAGCCATAGCGACATAGCGACAGGCATTCAGAAGGCTATGTATCACAGTGACGCTCGAATGACTGATTGTCGGACAGGGTGGTCGTCACTCACTCACTCTCTCTCTCTCTCTCTTGTGGGCTCAAAGGACGCCCTCTGGCAGCACAAACGACGCGACACCAGCAGCAGTAGGAGCAGGCGACGCGACCAGAGGCGACTCACTGCTGACTGCAGACGCGAGCGTGTCGACAAGGACACTGCGGCTGCGACTGCGACTGCGACTGCGGCTGCTGCTGCTGCTCGTCGATTCCGTGGCAGAAGCCACCTCTGCTGTCTCTGCGCCGTCCTCTCCTGTTCGGCTCCCACGCGCTTCTGGTGCCTCCTGCTTCTCCGTCTCCTTCTGTGTCGGTGGCGGCGTGGCACTCGCAGCCGCTGCCGCCTTGCCGCACTTCCCGAGCAGCACCTCTAGCTGATAGAGAAACTGCTTCTGCGTACGTGGTTGCCACGCTGGGAACTGGGCGCTCGCGTCCTGCAGCAGCGTCTGCAGCCGCACACTGGCCGCTACTCCACTGATGCTAGTGCTAGGGCTGGGGCTGACCTGTCGACTCGTCGGCGCATCTGCTGCACTCCCAGCCAGCACGTCGGGCGCTCCTGACGCACGCGCGTCCGAGGCACCACCTCCGCCTTCGTCTTCGTCGTCCTCCCCGTCCCCGTCCCCGTCTCCGTCTCCTTCGTCCTCGTCGCCATTATGGGACCGCGAGAACGGGTCGCGCCCCGCCCCCCTCTCCCGTCGAATGTAGTTGCGCGCATTGTAAATGTCCTGCACCTTCACGGGCTTGTCCGGGAACTGCTCCTTGAGCTTCTCGACAATGTGCGCAGGCCGAGCACCGAGGTTCGTGAGCGCGTCGACGAGCTGTTTCTGCGCAAGCGAGAGCCGACGGGCGACTGGGTGCGCGACCAGCTGCTCGGGGTCCACTGCGTGATTGTGCGCGGCGTTCTGCACTTTCAGGAGCCACCGAGCGTCTGGCAAACGCCGTGCGTACAGCTGGAACGGACAGTTACGCAGTCGCGACGAGCTCTTGCGCTTACGGGACGACGCCTCGCTCGGCGTTGTCGTCGTATTCGTGGAGCTGTTGCTACCGACTGCGCTGCGGTACGAGCCGCCGAGGTCGCAGCGCAGCCAGAGTTGTCCGCGTGGCACGTTCGACTTTTGGATCACGACAGCGTAGCCGTGACGCAACGTGAACGCGTGCACGTGCGCGAGCAGTTGCTCGCGGCTCGCAAAGTGCGTCTCTACAGGCACAGCAGCTGCGACTACGAGCAGCGGAGGCACTTCAGGCAGCACACATAATGGCGGCTGTTGCAGCGGCGGCGGCTCGGCGGGGGACGGGGAGGAGGGCGGCGGAGGCCCTACTGCTAGTGCCGTTTCTGGTGGCTCTACGGACGCGGCAGCGGTGGCAGCGGCGGCGGCGCTGGGCGAGGCGGTGGGACTCTTGCCGGCTGCTTCTGGCGACCGCGGGGATGGAGCGGGCGGCGCTTCCATCCACTCGCAGCGAGTAGTCTGGGTGGTGAAGGAAGGCGGCGGGAGGTGGTGGCAGGGGGACGCGACGGCTGCTTTGCTGGAGCTTGAGCTTTTGAAATGCAATTTCTGACTGTAATTATTTAGGTTGAATGACCCAAAATTGTGTACTAATTTTTAGCAAATATTTGATTTTATATGTACAGTATTACCAGATTACTAAAATTTAGGCAATTTCGATTTGTGTTCTTTTAGGACGGCCGAACGTGACAGGTCAAATATTCCTACTTTTCAAACACGATGTTTCAGGTACTGTATGTCCAGCTTTCTGAAATGCACATAAAAGAAACCTTAATATACAAAAGCGGCGCGGTAATGGTGTGTGTATCTTCTGGTTAAATAACGCCTCCACTTCTCGGCGGGAGGATTAAACATTTAAATTTCGGCGGCAAACTTTATGGCAAAACCTGTTACCTGTAGCACTTCTTTAAAAAAACACGAATGACCAGAGAACGCAGGTGTAGGGGTGTTGGCGAGTTGTTTCTGTTTCTGTTTCTGTTTCTGTTCCTTTTGGCAAGATGCAAAGCGCAGGATTGTCCCAAGTTAGGCTTTTGCCTAACTTGGGATTTGTGTTCAGTATACGCTGCCAAAATATTGAACTCTGGTCACTTTCACTGTTTGGTTTTACCTGGAAAAAACTGTTCTGTCTCTTGGCTGTGTCATCGAAGAAGGTGGTCGTTTTGACTGATGCGATTTTCACGCTGATGGTTGGGGAATTGGCAAAAAAATGACTTGTTAACCCACACCTCAAGGGCTAAATTCCAGAGCTCCACTGGGCATGGCACTGCACTGTACAGTATTAGGGTGATATAACACGTTATCTTAACCAGCACAACACGTTACAGTAGCAAATTAAAGTGGCACGCACAGTGTCCACCTTCGAGATCCGTTGAGTGTTCTTGTTTTTGGCTATGCTGTCTACGCTAGTGTGTGTTGACGCACTCTCCAAGCCGTTGGAAGATGCAGAGAATGCTTATAGTTTGCAGCGATTAACATCCTTTATCAACACCCTCAATATTACTGCAGTAGCGGCAATATTTATTATTGCGACGACACATTTTGAATAAGTTGTTATTGTACCCCTCCACCAGTACAATATTCTATTGATTTATCGGAGCCCTGGTACAGACAACACAGTTTTATCTAACACAGATGTGGAACACATAGGGTTGTGGAACATCGATTTGAGGAACCAAAGTGTGCATGCTGAAATCAAGTTCAATTAATTACTTTACAATTCTCGCTCACAAGAACACGAGAACGTAGTGAAGGTGGCCCGGGTCATAGTTTCCATGCATTATTGAGTTTTTTTAGCACATTGCCAAGTTTTGAAACCTCATAAAATTTATGATGTTTTAAAACCAATGTCAGAGCGTTAAATACTTCAATGATATGTTAATAACGTATTGCTAAACCATTTTTAACACACGATTTCTCTGAGAAGTAGACCTAAAAGGTCGATTCGGCGGGGGTTCTGATGGTCGATAAATCCGGAACGTTTCATCCGCCAGTGAAACTTTGCAATTGGGTAGGACAAGATCTTGTGTGTATGAGACTACCAGCGTGGTCTTCAAAGACGACTGGTTGCGGAGATTTTTGCCTCCACACGCAGAGTATCGGTGATGTGGCCGAAGACGCATTTACAAAATGACCAACATTCCTTTTACTGGATCGAAGTCGTCAAAGTTTCTCGTTCTCTCGTGACCTGTTGATTGGCTTTGAAGCAGAATACAGTCCGCAACAGTTTGTAAATGATTTGACATCAGGAGGAATTCAATCAAGAATGTTTGTCACTTTATGTTTTTGATTCCCCGGCCATTTTGGTTCGACCTGCTGGCCATTAGCCAAGATGTCACCACGTGGATCACCATTGCTCCATGACGATGACTCCGATGGAGCTGAAACTTTCACTAAGCAATGTCGACCCATAAGTGAGCATGCCCTGCGAAGGGCGTGCAAGTTGGCCATTTTCCGGATTTACCGAGCCTCTCAATCACCCACCTGCAGGGTATACTTCTTACAAAAATCGTGTGTTAACACAATATTTGTTATTAACACCCAGTCTCTGAGTCAACCAGGCCAAATTTTGAGAAAAATGCAGAAATATGAAAAAATAAAATCAAGACGACGAGGCTTCACGACTACCAAAGCACATGTTCAGATAGCTCTTTATCTTGTGATCAAGATGGTGTAGTGCGACTCCCATAGGATAAGTACTCGCGATGTTATCCGCCAGCCAAAAGAGTGTCTCGACGATTTCGGCTCAAGGTGGTTATCGTTTTTTGGAATATATAACTTTCGATTTGACGACAAAACTCAAATTCGAACGATTCGAATCGATACAATGCAACGATATTGCCTTTTTTACGTAGAATTGTCTAAATTTCATATAATAGTAGACTTTTCACTCAGAAAAATCAGTACTTCGTCTGAATTATATTTTGACGATACAAACTAGGCCGATCACAAAACGCCTGACGCATGACACCGACCTTCTGGGAGTGTGTAACTAAGCTCATCAGTGACTTGTCAACGCTAGGGGCGTGATTGGCACTGCCAGTTGCGCGTACCGCTTACAATGGCCGCACAAGGGGCTGTCAAAAACGCGTATTTTAAACGAGATCACTTTTTAATATTTTTGGATAAAACTGAATAATATCGACGACGTACGAGAGGTTGCAAACAGCATGGTTGTTCATGCGTTGCATTGGTGCATGCACACACAAAGTTTGGGCTCGTTTGGATTCATATTGATGAAGTTTGTTTTGGGGTCTGATCGTGTTCGGCCTGGTTGACCCAGAGACTGAGTGTTTACTGCTCTTGTCATGTGTTTCAAGTTGGGTCACATTAACAAATTTCACTTACCTTTGTGATGATCAAACTGTGCGTTGTATGTACTCGCCTGCCGAATCAAAGGTGATTGATAATTCGGGACTGCTAAGGTCCATGATGTTATTAAATGCTCGGTCCAAGACTGATCCATGATTCCTGTACGTACATGTTCATGTACGAAGTAATGAAAAATACGGTCTCAGCCCATCACCCCGTTGTAACCCTAACCCAGAGAAGGAAAGTAAATTCTCCCCCCTCTCGCGCCAGATTCGTGGCCAGCATTCACAAACCCGAGCTGGCTCAAAACCGAGCCAAAAGTCCAGAAAGCGCGACAGCACGCGCCAGCACGCACGTGCACGCTCACCAGAGCTCACCTCGCCTTTCCGTACGCTCGGTACGTGCTCCAGACCCTTTGTGAGTGCGTCTGCGAGCGACTGAAGGGTGTGCGAGGCGCTTACGGCGCTTTTTGCGCCCCACAGACGCTCCAGCAACCCGAACACGCGCGTGCAACGCACTTGCTCGGCCGCCAGAGCTGCCCGAGCACCAGAGACACTTGGTGCGTGGTGCAGACGCTTCGTGACTGCGTTTGAGAGCGAAAGAGTGGCGTGTGAGGCGCTGTGAGAGTAGATGTGTCTGTGTGAGGGATGCGACTGTGAATCTAATACAGTACCATGTTCCAAACAATCTCAGATGGCAGGACGTGATGGGCGATCGGGCGTCGACAAGGGTGAAAGCGCCAAGACCCCAACAGACGAGGTTGTGGGACCTGTGACGCGCTCCAGAGCCGCATCGCTTAGCGAAAGTCCGCCGAGGCGCGTCAGCCCCGACGCAGCCGCGCTGAGAGGAAGCCCACGCCTGAAAGGGCTGCAAGCGAACTCACCAGATCCTGCCGAGTTGGGGCTAGTCGTCGCCAAGGCGGACGCGGGTGCGCCGGCAAGGCCGAAGCGTGTCACACGCGGTGACAGCGCTCGGTTTCATGAGAGACCGAAGCAGCTTCATCAAGTCTTTGACTCCGACGAAGACGAGGCGATGGAGGTCCCAGCTGACCCGCCGTCGGACGAGGAAACGAATAAGAACAGCGATGCGCCAAGTGGCAATAAGGGCAGCGCGGGCGGCGAGAGCGGTGGTGAGAAATCAGACACGTACAGGACTGATCCAGTATTCGGTCCATGACCCGATACAAAGCCCGACGCAGGATCCGATCCAGGACTTGATCCAGGCCCTGTCCAGGTTTTGAAGACCAACATCCGCGTCGAGCCGCCCAGCATGCTGCACAAGGACTGGAGCGCGTGACACAAGCACCTGGAGGAGTACATGCAGGTCACGCGCCAAGTGATCCGCGTTCAAGAGGTGATGAGCTGCGACCAGCGAAACAAGCGGCTCAGGAACATGAAGGCCACGCATCGCGGCGAGTTTGTGCAACTGGTGCCCGGATTGGGT
>JAASFJ010000124.1:0-39657 GCA_023333755.1 Globisporangium uncinulatum | reverse complement strand
ATCGTATGAAGCTACGAAGTACACCAAACTGTGTGTTTAGACCTCGTTTTGATTGTGACAAAAGGCGCGGCTAAATCTGAGCACTTTTGAAGAAGATTTCAACGATAAACAAATTTCCCTAAACTTTTGGCGCGGACTTTAGGGGAATCCTGCCATCGACAGTGGATACGCCCCACCGTGAAAACCTTGGTTATGTATGTACGGAGGAACACAGGAAGTGGTAGCTGGTGCACAGGAAACCGGAAGAGGCGGGGGGACAGCACGCGGCGGTGCTAAGAGAGGGTAAGAGCAATAATGCGGTCTGAATAGGTGGTGATAGCATGCGACGGAGCTTGTTTGAACGGCCGACAGTGAAGTCTTGCAGACACAGGAAGCAGATCCACACAGAGCCAAGCAGAAACAACAGCAGAACACAGCTGCAAGCAAGGGGAAGAATAAATGCAGGTGCGATCCACACAATCAGAGCTCTCTGTCCCAGCTACCTACCTATCAACCATTGGGGCTTGAGACGTTATCTTTCTCCTTCCCTCATCTCTCACTTTCCATCTTGTCGTGTCTTGACAGATGCGAGCGAGCCAAGCGTTCGTTCGAGCGCCTGCAGACTCGAGGCCAAACGCTTTCGTCTCGCTCACTCTCGTCCGCCTATTTGGCAGCTCCGAAGCGCTCCAGACGCTTCTGCCGCTTCTCCTCAAACTGTCCACACGAAAGATTCACAACACGCAAAAGTAATTAACATGTAAATAACAACCACTGAGCATTTCCACATACTCCAGCACCACCGGAACAGCGATCCCACACACTCACACTCGAGCCACAACCCACAATACAAGCACGCACCACGTCTGACGTCTCAAGGTTGAAGCGCTTGGCGCGGTCCAGACGCCGTTTCTTCTCCTCGTTCAGACCGAAGCGGTCGGCACGCGCCTCCTTCTTCTTCTCCAGCTGCCACCGCAAGCGGAACGAGAGCACAGCCGCTTAGCTTAGCGTAGTACAAGCAGCTGGACCGTCTCTCTCACACGCACGTACCGTGTCGGCGGTCTCGAGGTTGAACCGCTCTGCACGCTTGAGGATCTTTGCTTTCTCGTCTTCGCTTGGCGGCGCTGGAGACGGAGCAAGCGTCACATCCGAGCCATCGCCAGATATATAACGCCACCACGGAGCTTCTGAGGTGCCTCTTTGTAACGCAATTACGCACCAGCGCCACTGCTGCCAACGTTGAAGCGCTTCGCACGCTCCGCCTGTCCATACAAGTCCATACAGTCGCCTTCTGTCCATCAGCACTCGGCTCCTGTCGCTCCCGCTTCTCTCTCGCCACACGAACACACGCCAGAGCGCACCTTCTTGTCCTCTTCCTTCAGTGGAATGCCAAACTTTGCAGCGCGAGCTTTCCGCTTCTCCTCCTCTGTGAGCGCCTTTGGGGCGCCTTCCGACGTCGTGTCGTCGGCTTCCGGCGCTTTGTCCGCAGGCGTTGTGGCTGGCTCGGCCGCCGCCGCTTTCGCTGGCTGGTGCGTCTCAGGCTCTGCTTCCTCGTCGTCATGTGTTTCCTCTTCAGGCGCTTTCTTCGCCTGTTTTGTGGGACTTACAGTCGCCGCCTCGGCGGACGGAGGAGCCGCCGCCGCTGTGGCTTCGTCCTTGGGCGGTGCGAGCGCCTCGAGGTCCTGCGCGTCGCTGCCGAACTCCTCCTCGTCCAGCGCGAGCTCGAGCCGCTGGATCAGCTCGGATTTGAGCCCGTTCGAGCTCAGCCCGCGCGACTCGAGCGCCGCACGCAGCTCGCTCACCTTCATCTTCTTTGGGACCATCGACATGGCCGAATCTTTTCTAAACTGGGCATTACGAGCATACAAAGCGCAAGTAAAAGCACTATTTGTGCAGTCACTGGCCAAGACCAAACGATTCCGACAAGTGATTCGGGATATGTATGTTTTGACGAGAAATCAAACCTGACAAAGTGAGGCTTCGCGTTTGTTGGTTATCAAGCCACCACCACTACCTTGAGTGCTCGATCGACTCGACCACTCCGGACGGGATGGAAACAGGATGGCGACGTCAGTAGCGCTTTGGCGCTGTAAAGTCCTTCGTCCACTGAGCCATGTCGACCGGGTGCGACGCCTCCGACGCCTCTGCGTCCTCCTGCCAGATTTTGATCGTCTTGTCGGCTTCGCACGTGATCAGACGCCTGCCACACAATACAATCACCAATGGGTAACAGTGAGCCAGTCAGTCAGCCAACGCATCTCCATCCACAGCCACACCAACACAAGAGAAGAAACGCCCACGCACAGTCCCGTCTTGTCGAACGTCGACGCGTACACGCCGGCCTCGCTGTCGAGCGACCCCGGCTGCGCTTTCGTCGTCTCGCGTTGGAAACAGTAGCCGGTCGTGTAGTCCCAGAAGCGCATCGAGCCATTGTCGGCGCTCGAGACCATGACGCCGTCCTGGTTGATCGCAATCGAGTTGATGATCGCGTTGTGCCCCGAGAAGTTGCGCAAGAACCGCCCTTCTTTCGCCTCCCACTTCTTCATATTGTCGGCCGCTCCCGACATGAACGTGTGGTCCTGAAGCGCTCATCGTCCGCCAACAACGTGCCAGTGACCACCCAGTCAGTAGTCAAGACGATCTTTCCCATCAGACGGGCCATAGTCGGTCGCTACGTACGATCGGTGACTTGACGATCGCTCGCACGCCCTTCTTGTGGTTCGTCAGCGTCGTCATCACCTTCCCGGCCGCCAAGTCCCACAACTGCGCCATACACACAGAGAGGCCAACCGAATGCGACTCGTGAGCCACCGTCGCCTGGCACTTGGTCCGTTGCTAGTGATTGAGTGGGCGCGGCTGGAGCTCCGACGGGATCACGTACCTTCACAGTGCTGTCACTCGAGCCCGTGATGATCTGCGGGTCCGTCGTCTGCGTCTCGAGCCCCCACACAGTGCCCTGGTGGCCCGAGAGCACGTGGATCTGGTTCTTCGTGCGCATGTCCCACACCTACCAGATCATCACAGAAAGAGAGCGCAACCACCCACCACCGTTAGTCAGTTAACCCGACCATGTTGGTTCCTCTCCTTCTCACACGACACACTCAACAGCGTCGACAACGACACCACCAGAGCACCAGAGCACCAACAGCAACACACGTACTCTCGCAACCGCATCGCGACCGCCCGTCACGAGCACATCGAGTGTCGGGTGGATCTTGAGCGCAAAGACGCCCGAGAGGTGGCCGTGGTAGCTGCGGATCACCTTGTTGTACTCCAAGTCCCAGCCTGCCGAAGGCGCACCGTTACCACAGTTCGTCAGCTCACCAGACCACACATCACGTCTCGTACTGCACCCGCTACCTCCATACACAAACACACACAGAGACGCATCCTAGCCACGCACAGAGCACTTTCTTGTCCTCGGCAGCTGAGAACAGGTACGGGTGGCGAGGGCTGACTTCCAGCCCGCGGATCGAGTTGATGTGGCCAGTGAGCGTGAGCTTGAGCTGCCCGGACGCGAGGTCCCAGACCTGAGCAAGCAAACGAGCGACGAGCCGTTAGCAAACGGCCGCCAGTAACCACTCACCCTCTCTGTGTATGACGACGCACCTTGATTGTCCGGTCCGCCGAGCCCGTGACGAACCAGTCGTTCGTCGGGTCCACTGCGACTGCGCGCACCCAGCCGAGATGGGCCGAGATCACGCGCTTGAGCTTCCACGGCGCGTGCCACTTGGGCTTCGGGACCTCCGTGGCGCGTCGACGGATGAGCGCACTGCTGCCAAACTGCGCCGCTGTCTCGCTCTGTTTCTTGTACTCTACGACAGCAGACGAGCCGCTCGCGGGGCTGCTACCAGAGATACGACATATAGGGATAGTTTAAGTGAGTGAGTTCGTCGAAAGCGCCATTCTGGCCCCCACATCATCCAGGACGCAGATTGTAACGCACGCGCTCGTCCGGGTGGCGGACGCGGCCACCTCCTGCGCGATCTGCGCGACGAGGGAGATTTCGTGCTCAGTCTCTGCCGCCGCCTCGCTCGATTCCGGCGCAGATGTGGTCTCCACTGCGTCGTTCTTCGAAGCCGCACCAACACCACCCGCAGGCGTCGCCGCTACGAGCGACAGCGGGAGGTGCAAATAGATTGAGTCGAGCTTCGAATGGATGCGCGCCTTCTTGCTGCTCGTTCCCAAGTTGCCATCGAAAGAGCCATGAAAGAGAGAGACATGCATACAAATGCGGGAAAAGGAAAAAAGCGATGGATGTGAGCTGATGAGCTCCCGCTCCCTCCGCAGCTAAGAGACGTACGCACCTCGGAGCGAAGTCCAGCATGGCACTGCGCTTGGAGAGCGAAAACAGCTCGGCGCTGCGCTGAACAGAAGCGCGGATGCGCGCGTCGACGTCAGCGTCTGCAGTCGCCGCTTCAGTCATTGGCATCGCTCCTGGTGCCGTGTGGTAGTGACACAACTGTGAGGGTTGTGTTTTTTTGTAAGTGGAATTTTTAAATATATATATAAAAGACTAATTTTTATGAAAAGGTTTTTGGAAAAATTCCAGAGAATTTTTCCAGTTATTCCGAGATCTGTCTGGTCAACCTTTACCGAAATTTTTTTCTGATTTTTGATTTTTCGGGTAAACCTTCATGCGACCTTTTTACGATATGTAAAAAACATTCTTGAAAAATCAGACACTCAAAATAATTTCGGTCGTCCCAAGAGGTCTACATCCGTCCTTGAAGACATCTCCTAAAATTAATCTCGTACAGGAAACATTCATGCCACATTCATAACTTCACACAATAATCGGTCATAAATGCTACGTTTTTGGCGAGATTGTTGCTTGTTCGGGGGAGGTAGACAAATCTCTCCCTTGTATAGAAATGTCTGTCCTCGGCAGACATCCCGAAATGTTCGTTTACATTTTCGACTACCCTTCTATCAGCCCTTGTGCTGAAAGTTGTTGTGGTCTGCTGTCACCGAAATAGGGCAAAAACGGAAAGCCCCTTTTGCATCATTGTCTCCATGCAAACAATTCTGACGGCGTCGGGCAATATATGTACAGTACATGTACAACAGGGCAGTGGTATGACAACCATTTGGAAGGCTTTTTTATCGTCAATGCATACATCATGTTAACCCACACCTTAAGGGTTAAATTCCAGAGCTCCACCAGGCTTGACATGGCACTGTGCCAAAGACTCAAATTGACTTTTACAGTAAAGTTCACTTGTACTTCAGAGCCGTGCTTATAAAATTCCTCGGAAGGCACGTAAAATTAAATACCACCCGCCACGTGGAGCCGTGGAGCTCAAAATGCTCATGGCAGAGATCGACACGTAAGAACTGAACCGACCGCATCTGACAGCGACGACAGCGGCGTCGACAGCCAAGCGGTGTTCGAAATCGATCCGCGCGAAGTCCCACTGCGAGGTGAAGCACACGCCGACGCGACATCGGAGCGGCAGTCACGACAGCCTCTGGATGCTTGCTCAGTCTCACGCGCCCGTGGACGCGATCGAGACATCGCGCGAGAGCAAAGCGATGCTCAAGAAGTTGTTTATCAAGACAATCGCGGACGGGAAGAAGACAACGGCGAAGACGCCAACGGGGAGTGACGACGCAGCTATGTGGCATAGTCAGCTCCAGCGAAAATGTCGAAGACACTCAAGTGACGAGATGGGACCAGACTTCGACCAAACTGGCGCAAGTGGGTCAAGAACTGTCGCAATAAGACCAAGTCGTACCAGTGACGCGCTGACGTCTGCATCAGTGACGCAATCATCGATGATCCAAGATTCAACCATCCCAAACCAGCGAAGCTACTCTGGCAAGCCATTCCAGTGAACACCTTCCAGTGAAGTCACTCGACGAACAGTTCTGAACGAACAGCGGTCTTTGGACTTGATTCGACGTTCGACGAACCTGACTCGATGATCGATGGACCCCGCCTCAAGACTCGGTGAACCGGTCCGACGATTTGGCAGACTCGTCTCGATGTTCGATGGCCTCGACTCACGATTGGAGTGGACCAAGTCGACGACTCGATGGACCCGTCTCGACAATCGATGAAGAATGACTCAGCCATCGGTGAAGGTACTTAATGATGTTGGTCCAGTGAACGATCTTCGCTGGAACATGTTCAGGCAACAACGCTCGGTGAAGGACATCGGTCGTCTAGCCAGTGGCAGCATGTTGAAGATCGGGGAAAGAGCCAGTGAAGATGATGATGGCCACGGATCGCAAATCAAGATGGGCATGCGCGGAGACTCAAGCAACGCAATGCAAGCAAGCGTGCCCTCAAGCGAACCACACCGACCGAGAGCGATTTGACTTAGCTTTTGTATGTTTGCATATTTATACATTAACAAACAATCTCACTTTCCAATTCCTCACCAAGCCACCAAGTGCAACGCCGCCCTCAGTCTCAGTGCAGACAACGAAGCCCCCACGGTCCAAGACAACATCAAGGTGCGTGGGTGCGCGATGGTGTTGACTGAGGGGCCGTGTAGGTGTTATGGGACGTGAGAGCCGTTGTGTGAGTGAAGAGTATTCGAGTGTTTGTGGTCTGGTTTGTCATTTAGATGGATGCGAGTGTGATTGTCTGTGCTTGCCCACGTATGCGAGTGAGTGCGAGTAATTGTGTATGTGTGTGTCTACTTGACCAATTGGTCCTTCGTGAGTGTCTTGTGATGTCTTGTGACTGTGATTTTGCCGAATGTGCTTGGTCGAATGTCCTCGGAGAGGACTTTTGATGGAGTGTGTGCGTGTTCGTTGATGAACGTGGTTACTGAGCGTCATGGCGATGCTGTCCGAGACAAGCTCACGAGTGCGATTCGCTCGCATATCGATAAGAGGTCTCGAGGGCACGAAGGCACCTGTTTTGAGCGTTATGAGCGTGTGGTTTACTATTTTCTAAGACTTTAAAGAATGTAGCCTGTTCCCCGATTGACTGAATGAAACGGTCTAGAAGCAACCGAAATGTGGTCGACGTGGTGTGACTATCCATAACGTGTTTGGTAGATTGGGGGGCGGCGGTCGCCGTGACTCCAAAGGGAGACTGCGGCCGTGACGGGGCGTGGTGAAACATTCACAGCGGTTTGCCCGAGTGGTGGTAACCGACAGCCGCCGGGTGACGCTCCCTTGTATCGCCAAACAAGGCCAGATTGAATGACTTGTTGGGTTGACTGAATCAGGCAAGGTTTAATTGACCGAATGCGCTGTGGGCATGGGAGTACCCTTTGACAGAATTCGTATGCCATGTGCTTAACTCCTACTGAGTGCGCGGTGTACGTTGGACCGAACAGGCCTCACCGAATGCCATTCGACCGGGAAACCCGAACGAGAGGACATCCGTCGAGAGCCGCATGAATACGAACGAGTGTCTCTATTTACCCCCAGCATGGTGTGCCGTTTGACGCCGTCAACAAGCCATTGAAGTGTGGCTCGGGGGATGCCCGAATCCGGCAAAGGGCTCCTGGGTCTTTGACCCGGTGGCTGTGTGACTGAGGTCACTATGCCACAGCTACGAAGAAGAAGAAAGACTAGCTTGTCGTGCTCATCGCCAGGAAGAAGTCGCGGAACATTGTGGCCACGCTCGCGCGCGTCAAGTTAGGCTTCCTAGAGCTCATGCGCGAGATCGCCGCGACGAAGCCGACCGTGCCCTCCACCGCACAGCTCTAGTCGCTCCTGGACATGCGGCCAGACAGGACCGAACAAGAAGGTGTCGACAGGTATCACGGCGACATGGCGCTGCTGGACTCAGTTCGTTCGTGGTGACCTCTTGGTGCTGATGTCCACAAACTGCGGAAGGTAAACGGCGTGCGTGAATGTGTATGTGTTGCTCCGTCCGAGTGCAGGCGGAGAAATTCTTGGCGGAGACACGGATCGTCCGGCTGTTCAAGGAGAAGCTTGCGCGTTTGCTGTTCAAGCATGAGTTCCCTAGTCGCGCTCACGAGCTCCGGTACGCTCGGCACTGTGGATTACGTTGCCACTCGCCCTCCTACCGCGCTTCCATACTCACACCCTGTGGCCGTTGTCGCCATTCTCTCTTGAAGCCCACTAGCGAGTCGATCAACGTTGTGATCCGTGGCCCACACCAGGTATGCGACAGCCTCGCCCTCCACCAGCTCTTCCTCCACATTCTGCAGATTGATGTGGCGAAGTAACAGGCAAGAGAAACGAGAATCGGTTCGAGGCACCCTGTCGCTAGAACCGCGAAGAAACTGGCTTCAACGGTGTCCCGAATGTCCCGAATCGCTGTGTCAGCTCGAACGTGTACGATCTTAGCTGTATCCGGGCGGTTCTTTGCCTGGTCAACGATCAAGTGTCTAACGCGCTGCAGCCGGCCGTACCTACCCTGACGGAGTCTCCATCGCGGCCTCGAACGGCCACATTCGACCTCGACTCGGGCAACGCGCCGCTGACTGAGCTCCGTTAGGACGTGTCAGCCCTGTTCCAACTACATCCGTACGCTTCCGTGCGGCCCCTCAAGACCCGGGTGATCGCGTCCGGTCTCAGCTGTACCAGCGAAGATCCATCAGGATGTAGAATGCGTCCAGACAGTGGTACTTTGAGTTTGCGCGAACGGCACCCGACGGTTGAACCTGGGACGACAATCCAGTGCGACACGACAACACACATGTGCCCCAACGCGCCAAAGAGGCAACAAGCATCCAGCGATGCAACCTCAGAGAAGCCTCAAGCGCGAGGGAACACGTGCTGGAGCGAAAGGGCGAGACTTGACTCGAACTTCGTATAGGTCTACTTATTTGCATGTTAAACAATCTCGCTCTGCAATTTCCATCCAAGTGAACAAGTGCAACACCGCCCACCGTCACCAGTGTGACACCTGCAGCATCGCGTATAGTCAAGAAATGCGCGTGAGGCGTGATGGTGTGGATTGGCGAGCCGTGTGGATGAGAATGAGGGTCGTTGATTTGCATTAGAGTGCAAAAGTGTATTTGCCGAAATGGTCTGAGTGGTGAACGTGTGTGCGAGTAGTTACATAGTCTGCGTGAAAGTGTGCCGAGGATAGTATCTGTGTATGCATGGCGTTCTGGCCGATTGGTCCTTCTTGTGCCATGCTGTGGTTGAGCGGTTAGCATTCTTGTTGATCTAGTGCTATCTTGGATCCTCTGAACCCGACGTAGATGTATAGATTGGGAAGCGATCCGTTAAAGTCAACTTGACATCACTCAAAGCGAATACACGATTGCGCTTTCATACGCATATCGTGAAAAGATCGCAGGGGCAAGAGGGCACTGTATTGGGCGCTATATGCGTGAATGATGATTTTTTGGTTCCCGGGTGGCACGCGAAGCGGCTTGAAAGCCGACGTGATGGCAACTCCATAGCGTGCGTGGCTAGCTGGGGGTCGGTGGTCGCACCAGACTGCGACGGGGAGTGGTGGAACATCCATAGTTCTCTGCTCTGGTGGTGGTAACCGACTGCCACCGAGCAGCGTTTTCCCGGATCGCCAAACGGGACGATTGACTGTATTGGATCGAGTGGGTCCTGATAGAGCTCCGGCTCGAAAAGTGGCGGACATAGGCATAGGAGTGCATGAATGTACGAGAAGCGTATGCGAGTGCCTGGTCCCTACCCGGCGTCATGCGCGAATGAATGACTGGCCCGAGATGGGTTAACCCCGATGGAGAGAGAACCTGGCTGTTGCGGGATGGTTTTGCTTCGATGGAGTTGCCTGTCCTTGCTGTGGCCGGACGGTCTCTTCCTGAGGGAGTAGCTTTGCCTGGGCTAATTGAATGCTAAGTCGTGTTAGAATGCGTATGGACTTTATCCCCACACCAACCTACGCAATGCGCCTGGTGACGCCTTCACCAAGCTATGTTATGTCATGGTTAGGAGGGCGGCCGAACCTGAACAAGGACTGTTCACCCGGTCAAGTGCGCGAAGTGATCAGCGAGTACACAATGTGAGATGACAGACTCCTGTCCGGATGACCCTTAACGCTTGGCATCCACCTCGACGCCATACTCATGGGCGTCCGGGCGGCGGTATGAGTGCCGGCTTCCGGTAAGCTCCACATAGACATCGTACTTGACTAAGTAAAATTGGGAATCGTTTACCCACTTCTTCAGCCATAACTTCGTCGAATCAAATGTCGTGGTTGATCTCCCTCCTCGGGGACCGTAAAAAGGCCACCATGCACTCGGGCGTTCCCCTCTTGATTTGGTTACGAAAGCCGGATATGAGCGAATCGAGTCTGCCAGAGCGAACCATTAGATGCCGCCGCTCACACCCCGCTCGTTCCACGCACAGGGTTTTCAAATTTGAGGCGACCTTCCACCCACCCCAAGGTGTGCTCAAACCCCAATGCCGAATTGAAAACCCTGGGTTTTCCAAAAACCTGCTTCGTTGTCACTCTCATTCACTTCACAAAATGAATTCTTCGCAATTGAATCCTTCACAGAAAAAATGCTTACGACCCTTCACCCTTGACGTGCTGTTCTTGAAGCGCAGACGAACGAGCGGGAGGGTCATGATTCATGACTCATGAACGATGAACCCCAAGACGACACAACGACACAGAAGCAACGCGTGTATTGTAGAACACGGCTACGGCGATCAAGTCGAGCGCGACGACCGCCTCCAAGCACCTAGGAAGCCAGCCCCTAGCCACGCTGCATCAGCGGCGTCGTCTCGCCTGCCGAGCTCGCTTGGCGGCGTTTCACGAGCCACAGCAGCGCTGGCACCGCCACCATGAACCCCACTACAAACGCCCAGATCGCAATTGTCTTGGTCGAGCTCGCTGGTGGCGCTGTAGCGTCTCCGTCAAGCACGATTCCGTCCAGGCACTTGGACTTGGACAGTTGCGCGTACCACTTGGCAGCCGTGCGTGGAATGCGAGTGAGCGCTGACGCGTCTGGCGTGACCTCATCCTTGTCGCCCGTGGCGGCTGTAAAGTTGACGTAGTACAGCCCAAAGCGCGGCTTGAACGAGCCCCACTCGTAATTGTCCATGAACGACCACGCCGTGTACCCAATGATCGGAATGTGGAGCTCCGTGATCGCCTTGTGCACTTCGCCGAGGTACGTCTGGAAGTACCAGAGCTGGTCTTGGTTGTCGATCGTCTCGTTCCCGCACCAGCCGTTCTCTGTAAGCAGAATGTCCGCCGTTGGGTCGTGTGCGTGCGTCCACTTGATCGTCTCGAGGTACCCGGACGGGTAGCCCGAGAACCACTTGCAGTTCAGTTGTCCGAACTCGTTCGTGCTCGACGGACGCGCTCCAGCAGGAATGCGGCTTTCGTCAATGCCCAAGTCGCTCTCCCACCCGAGCGTCTGCTTGTCGCAGTCGACCGCCGACAACGGCGACGTGCAGTCCACGACCGCCTTGGTCGCGTAGTGATTGAGCATAAAGAGGTCGTACGAGCCCTTCACGAGCGCCGCTTCTTCAGCTGTGAACTCAGGCAGACTGTCGCCTGCCCGTTCGCGCATCACGTCCGGGTACTTGCCGTACGCAAGTGGCGAGAGGAACCACCCGAGCTCAAACTGGATCTTGCGCTCGGACGCTGCAACGTCCATTGGGTCGCTCGCGTTCAGCGGAATCGAGTAGTCGTGGTTCAACACGATACTGATGCGCGCTTTTGCTTGGATCTCACCGCGTTTCTGGAGCTCCCGGAAGCGCGCGACTGCTTTTCCGTGGGACAACAGGACGTTGTGTGTGACACGGTACGCGTTCGTCTTGGAGCCTGAGAGACCTGGGGCTTCACGGCCAATGCCGTACCCGTGGGCAATGAACGACAGCGGCTCGTTGAACGTCGACCAGAGCTCGACTTTCGCGCCAAACTCGGCAAACATCAGGTCCGCGTAGCCCATAAAGTGGTCAATGATCGCTGTATTGATCCAGCCTTGCGGCGAGAGCTGCGTGTGGAGCTCACTTGGGAGGTCCCAGTGGTACAGCGTCAGGATCGGGGCGATGCTGTGTGCGTTCAGTTCGTCAATGAGCGCGTGGTAGAATGCAATACCAGGTGCGTTCGGCTTCATCTTCTTGGCTTGCGGGTCCCAGTTCATGACACGCGACCACGAGATGGAGAAGCGGAACGTGTCGAGCCCTGCGTCCACCATGAGCTGGATGTCGTCACGGTACCGGTGGTAAAAGTCGTCGGCCACGTTCGCGCACGCGAGTCCGCGTTGTTCGCGGCAAAAGTCGTCCCAAATCGACGGCGTGCGGCCACCTTCGTTCCACGCGCCTTCGACTTGATACGCGGCCGTGGCCGAGCCAAAGAGGAAGTCGTCCGGGAAGCACCGCTTTGCGTCCGACGCTGTGGTCGTTGCCGTCGCCGCCAGCGTGACAGCAGCGCCTGCCAGCAACCAGCCCCAGCTCTTCATTGCGGCGATCTCTCTTGGGCTTTGGTGGCGTAGGACCAGTGGTCTAGTGCACGTCGTGGAGAGTTCGCAAGTGATGGAAGTGGATGAGTGGCGAGGTCACTTTCGGATCACTTCGAGCCTGAAATTTTGGAAGGGCTTCAACAAGCAGAATTCGACATGGCTTTCGGACCTTTCGCCATGGTGAGTTGAAAAAGAAACGTGGTGGAGGAATATTTGAAAGGATACGTCTATTGCCTCTGCGTCCTGTGCGCCACACCAAATCTCTGAGCAAATGTATCGTCTATGTATTTGGCAAGATGCGCCACCTCAAGCTGCTCGCGTGGCTCCTGGCAGCGCACGCAGCGGCGCTCGCGCTCTTCACGAGCGGCTTCTTCCTCACGCGCTTCGAGGTCGCGGACGTGAGTTCGTGCGCTACAAAGCCCGACAGCACGGACCTCCGCGCGCCGTCGCCGCCGCACCTGCGCCGCTCCACTCCCAATGAGGCAAACGCGTCGTCGGACGGGTGTTGGATGCCGCGTCGTTACGCACGCGTCGTGTTCGTCGTCGTCGACGCGCTCCGGTACGACTTTGTAGCGTCCACAGATACCCACAAGAGTGCTGGTCATACGTTCTTCACAAACCAGCTCCCAGTGCTCCAAGACGCAGTCACGCGACAGCCGCAGAACGCAGTGCTGCTCAAGTTCGTCGCAGACCCGCCGACCATGACAATGCAGCGCTTGAAAGGGCTCACCACCGGGAGCCTCCCAACATTCCTCGATATCAAAGACAACATGGCGAGCAGTGCGATCACAGAAGACAATCTGCTGCGGCAGATGCGGGCCCAACAGCGTGGGGTCGTGTTCATGGGCGACGACACGTGGGAAGGACTGTACGCGTCGGAGCTCACGCGCGCGTACGCGTTCGACTCGTTCAACGTCAAAGACTTGGACTCAGTCGACCGAGGGGTCGCTCGCCACCTCTTCCCAGAGCTCCAGCGACGCGACTGGGGCCTCCTCATTGCGCACGTGCTCGGCGTCGACCACGTTGGCCACACACACGGTCCGAGCTCTGTGTTCATGACCAAGAAGCTCCAAGAGACGAACACGCTCCTCGAGCAGCTCCTCACGCACGTCGACACTATGGACGACGACACGTTACTGGCGGTCATGGGCGACCACGGCATGTCGGCGGATGGGAACCACGGCGGCGCGAGTGACGACGAGACAGGGGCAGCGCTCTTCCTCTACAGCCGCAAGCCACTTGTCGGGGGCCGGGACAGCGACAGCACGCTGGTCTGGCCAACTGAAGTGCCGCAAGTGGACCTAGTGCCGACACTGGCGCTGCTAAGCGGCCTCCCGATCCCGTTTGGGAACCTCGGCAGCGTCATCCCGCAGCTCTTCTTCATGGCAGCCAACGACAACGACGACGACAGAGAGAGCGACAGTCGTCGTCGTGTCGCGGCGTTCCGCAACCTCAACGACGCACTGGCGCTCAATGTCGAGCAGGTCCGACGGTACCTGCTCCGGTACTCGCGCGCGTCCAAGCTCCCTGAGCGCGCGTTCGATACGCTGGAGCACATCTATCGCGACATTGTGCAGCTCCGGACGCAGCTGCTCGCGACGCCAGATGGTGATAGCCACAGCGACACGGACGAAGCCACGCTCGCGACGCTCCAGCAGGCGTTTCTGCGGGAAGCACTCGCACTCGGCCGCTCGATTTGGACGCAGTTCGACCTTTGCACTATGGGCTGGGGCGGCTTCTTCCTGCTCTGGCTGCTGTGGTTCGTCGCGTTCGGCGGGATCCTCACGTCACCCCCTTCAAGTAACACTGGTGACGACGCACTCGAGGACCACGTCCCGCTTGTCTCGACTGCAATCGGCGCATTCGTTGGCACTTTCTTCCCAGTTCTCGGCGCGCTCGTGCCGCTGCTTCCAACCGCCGCAACGTCGAGAGCTCTTGTCGTTGCGCTCGTCTGTGGCTTGTCGGACGTGACAGTGCGGCTCCGACGCCCGTGGCCGACGACCGACGCCTTTGTCGCAGCAGTGAAGCACATCGACGCGTCCACTGTTGTAGCTGCTGTCGTCGTGCTCTTGCGTCTACTCGCGCTGCTCTCGAACAGCTACATCGTCGCAGAGGACCAAGTGACGACGTTCCTGGCCGTCACGACTGGCGTCTTCCTGCTCGTCCGGACCCAGCGCTCTGTGAAGCGGAGCCACCAACCCGACATGCTGTCGCCTGTCTCTTCCACCCTCACGACCGTGAGCTGCCTCGTCCTCATCGCGTCAACGCGGCTCGCGAGTGCGCTCGAGCCGCCCCACATCATCCAGAGCGACGTGTCGCTGCTACGGACGCTGCTGCCGCTCGCTGCGACTGTCGCACTCGCAGTCACGACCACGCGCGTGTGCACTGGCATAAACCCAGTTGCTCCAACTGCGTCTCTGCGCGTACGAACGCAATTTGCAGCGCTTGTTGTCAGCTGCACGAGCTGCGCTGTGTACTGGTGCCTGTCGCCCAGTGCGTCGTCGCTGGTCCGGCTCTGGCTGCCGCGGACTGTGCTCCTGACCGCGCTCAGTGCGCTCAGCGTTGAGCTCCGAGCAGCGGCCAGTCGATCCCCCACTCAGCTGAACACAGTCGTCAGTAGCGAGTACGTGCTGACCGCGTTCCTCGTCGTGCCTGCGTACATGGTCGTGCTCGGCCCAACGTCGCCACTACCAGTACTGCTGCTCGTGCTCCAAGCGCTGAGCTTCGCAGCTGTCGCTGTGCTCAGTGGAGCGCAAGCGACAGTCGCACAGTCGCTGCTCTGGAGCGCTGTGAGCGGTCACGCGTTCTTCTTCACTGGCCACCAGAACACGTTCCCAGCGCTCCAGAACGCTGCTGCGTTCGTCGGCTTCGACACGTTCGACTTGTACAGAGCCGGTGCGCTCCTTGGGCTCAACACGTTTGGGAGCTACTTCGTCTGGCTCCTCTTCCTCCCACTCGCACTCGCGCGGCCAACAACCGTAGCTGGCCACTGTGACGCTACGTCGCTGGTTGTGACACATACGTGCTGGCGTCACGCAGCGTTCACAGTCGCGCTCTTTTTTGCGCTACTCGCGAGCGTCTCGACTGCGTTCGTGGCGCTCCAGCGGCGCCACCTCATGGTCTGGGCAATCTTTGCACCGAAATTCCTCTTTGACGCCACAGCGCTGCTCGTGGTTGAGTTGCTGTTGCTGCTCGTGACGGCCTTGCTGTGACTTGGATACAGTATACAGAACCACCGCAAGTGTGTCCACTTGGCGTCTTCAAGATGGCATCTTGCCATTGTGTATCCAACCAGGAAACTTCGTTTTCATCTCTATTATAAATGCTTGCAAACACTAACTCACTTGCCAAACGTATGCATCCGGCGCTCTGCGTCGACATTGTCGCTTTTGGAGTGCTTGGAAACAAACCAATCGAACGCATGGGCAAGGTGGATGACGCGAGCTCTGGCGCGGGCTTCCCCGTGGGCACGACGCTCGTAGCGCGCTGGATGGGGCAGACAGAGCGCACGTGTGTCGTCGTCGACCGCCGTGCGTGGCCCGACTCACTATGAACGAACGTGGAGGTCATCACGACAGTCACACTCAACTGCATTTTGCATGGCAGGTACACTTGGCGGAGACAAGTTCAAGTACTATGTGCACTGGCACGACGTGCGTCCTCTGGCTGCTTCTATCGCTTGTGGCGCTACCACCACCCGTTCGAGTGTGTGGGCGACTGACTGCTGCCGAGTGACGTACCGAGCAGTTCAACCGGCGCATGGACGAGTGGATCAACGAGCACGAGATTGTGCGCCAGGGCACAGACGAAGGTGGGCATTGTATAGACACGGAGACTGTGCGCACAGCCTTTCATATATGTGTGTGTATGGCGCCTGCAGAGATGAAGAACCTGCAGGAGAAGGACGCAAAGGAGAAGGAGAAGCAGCGCCGAGCGACCGCGTCCAAGAACAGCAGCGCGAACGCCAGCGCCAGTACAGTAGGAGCTGCGACAGTGGGGGACGCACCAGTCGACGCGGACAGTGCTGGAGGCGCAGCCCCACGCAACACGCGGGCGCAGAAACGCAAGGCGCCGTCGACCGACGACCACGAGTTTGCGCCGCCAGACGAGCACGACGAGCACGAGGGCATGGACGCAGCGAGCATCCGTGAGCACGAAGAGGTCACCAAAGTCAAGGTGGGTGGGCTGTTTGTATGTGTGATTGTATGGGTGAGTGAGGGTATGTACTGATAGAAGCGCTTGTTGTTTAGAACGTGCGCTTGGTGGAGATCGGTCGCCACCGCATGGCCGCGTGGTACTTCTCGCCATTTCCAAAGGAGCTCTTCCCGGACGGCTACATTGACTGTGTGCGTAGGTTGTATTCTGTAGGTTGTAGCCTACAGGTTGCAAATTGGGGGATTGAGATACAGTAGTTGGAAAACGCTTGCTAACGCCACCGATCGTTTCGGCCACCACCAGCTCTACTTTTGCGAGTTCTGCATGGCGTTCTTCTGCCACCAACGGGAGCTCGCGCTCCACCAGCAGCAAAAGGCCTGTCCGCGGGTGCGTTCATTCGCTTGTGCTCGTCTCTGGCTGGTGTGGGACTCTCTCTCTCTGTCTGCTGAGGACGTCAAGAGATGGCTGCTCACTCGCTTCTCTGCTGCTGTGTCCCCCATGAGCTCAGCATCCGCCTGGGAACGAGATCTACCGCCACGAGAACCTGAGCGTGTTTGAAGTCGACGGCGCTGTGTCCAAGATCTACTGCCAGAACCTCTGCTACTTGGCCAAGTGCGTCATCGTGGTTCCTTTGGTGCTACAGTGAGGATATCAGACAGCTGAGCTGCTCACCGTCTTGTCGTTTCGACACTGCCCTCCCCCGCTTGTTTCAGACTCTTCCTAGACCACAAGACACTGTACTACGACGTGGACCCGTTCCTGTTCTACATTGTGTGCGAACTGGACACGCGCGGGTTCCACCCGGTCGGGTACTACTCGAAAGAAAAGTACTCGGAGCTCGGGTACAACCTCGCGTGCATCCTCACGTTCCCGTGTCACCAGCGCAAGGGGTACGGGAACTTTATCATCCAGTTCTCGTACGAGCTGAGCAAGAAGGAGGAGAAGGTGGGGTCGCCCGAGAAGCCGCTCTCGGACCTCGGGCTCGTGAGCTACCGCAGCTACTGGACAAAGGAGCTGTTGCGGATCCTCAAGGAGTACCCCGAGAAAGAGGTGTCAATCATGGAGCTTACGAGGGTGCGTGCGTGCGTCCATGGGAGTGAGAAGGATATTCTATATGAGAGGTGGGCGCTCACTCCCGGTTTGGATACATGCGTGTATGAATGGGTACATACTCAGCTGACGTCGATCAAGAACGAAGACATCATTGCGACACTACAGCACCTCAACATGATCAAGTACTTTAACGGACAGTACGTGTTCGTCGTGCCCGAGCAGATGATTGAGCAGCAGCTGAGCAAAGTGACGAAGCTTGGGCCACAAGTGCAGCCAGAGAAGCTCCACTGGGCACCGCTGCACCTCGATATTAAGCGCGACAAGTGGTCGCTCAAGACCATGGCGGCCGAGAAAGAAGACTGAGCGAATGAGTCGGTGGTGGGTGGGAAGACGTGGAGTATGATGAGAGACAGCACTGTACGCTCTTTCTTTCTTTGTTGGTCTTTTACTTCTCCACTCGTTGCTTCCGGTGGCAACGAAGTGGGGACTTCTTACACTACTGTTCTGGGAGTATCTGGTACAACAACCACGTATAACGACACTTCACGATCACAAAAAACGACCACTCGACCACTCGACCACTCGACCTTGAACACTGCGATGATGATATGACGCAGGAATCACGAAACGAGGGTCGCAGAGGCCATCGCAGCGGGGTTATTGTCGCAGCTGCCGCTACTCGCGAGCTTCTCGTACGCGGCTTGGAACTGCAGGCGCTGTGCGGGACTCATCTCGCTCTGCACGGTCTCGAGCACGTCGCCACCTGGGATGCCGGCCGAGCACTCGAGGTGGTACCACTCCATGAGCATGAAGCCTTCGACGTGGATGAACATGGCGCCGAGCTGCCACGCGCCTTGTGCGATCGCAGACGAGCACACTTGACACGTCGTTGTCGCAGTCGGCGCAATGCGCGCCACGGCTTCGTCGCACCGGCTCCAGGCGGATCGGCCGCGCGCACGGGGCGGCGGCGGCGGGGGCATCTCGCAATCAGCGGACATGGTACAGTTGTAGGCGGGTCGGATCAAGCGGTGGTACTGCTGCAGTAGTAGACGCGAAGACGGAGCGAGGTGAGGAGGATGTGTGCAGATGCTCGACCGGCTAGTCTGTTGATGGCTTGTCTTGCGTGAGGAGCGGTGAATCCACGACTGCAGCAGATGAGGCGGCACGGCGTCGCGCAGAGTGGGAGCGCTCGCTGTCTTCTTGAGCGGCGAGAGTCGGCGAGACGAAGAAGAAGTCAGTTGATGTCGGTCAAGCGCGTCGAGTCGGACTGTGCTGGACGCGCGCGCGTGTGTGGGTGTGAGTGTGGACAGACTCGAACGAAACTCGAAAGACAGGCGAGCGCTTTCGTCGCGCCGTCTGGGCAATGGGAAGCAAGCGCGAAGCTTAGCGCTGGGAGGTCGTTCGTCGTACGAACGGCAGCAGGTCCCAGGTCGCCGCTGGAGAACAGCGTTGAGAATGCCGAGTGTGGAGCCGCTCATGTTCGAGCGGCTATCTCCACAAGCAACAGCAACAGAAGCTCGCCAGCAGCTCGCTCGGAACAGCAGGTGGCCCGGCTCCTTTCGAGTCAGCGCATGACAAACCCCAGTGACTGACTGCCCGGGGCATGCAATGTGGGCTGGCTGCTTCTCCGCCAAAATACCAGTCCCCAGCCTCCCAATAATGCGAAGAAGCTCACAGCTGGGATGGTGGTGGTGACAGTGAACGCTCGGAGCTTGCACGCAAGCGTGCGGAAGCCCGCCGCACTGTTTGAACAAGGCGAGAGATGATCGCATTCACGCGCCTCGAATGTTGTGAATGTCGTGAATGTCGTGAATGTCGTGAATGTCGTGAATGTCGTGAATGGTCGTCCATCAAAGAATGAAAGACAAGGACAGGGATCGATCGAGTGCGCATGTGCAGCTTCTTCGCTCGCATGCACACACACGCTGAAGAAGCGTGGTCGGATCTGGTGCTTGTGTGGTTGGTTGCACCTACGGTAGAGCAGAGGAGGGCCACTTATTTACCCCCAGTATCAGAGTGGCTTCATTTTGTTCGCGCCGACCCTGAGCAGCAGATGATCCAAGTGGATCCACTAGCAACGCCACTTGGATCCAAGAGCGATCATGACGGACCGGCTTGAACCACATGAGCTCTTCCCGTCACCAAGAGCGCCACATTCGCATACAAATCACATTCATTTGGTCGCGTCGTCCTCTTATAAATGGCAAGCTCCCTCGCTCGCATCGTTCAGCGTCAGCTGGAATGGGCTCTGGCCTCCCACCCAACCTAATGTCATCCACCTCCACCCGACAGCCAACAGCCGACCGGCAGCCTACATGAAATCGTCCGCGCCGCTGCTGCCGTCCTCCTGGTTGTCCAAGTGCACTGCTTGGAAGCGCTCGTTGCTCACTCGGATCTCGTCCTCACTGTCGTCGTACTCGACTGTGTCTGCGTCCGCGTCCACATCCGCGGCACTGTCGGCGTCCGCGTCGCCAAACTCGTCATCGTCGCCACTCGCAGCGACGACTGCCGGTGCCGCCATGCCGCCGACAGTCGAGTGGTACAGCCGCACTGTCGGCGGACCTGGCCGCGACTTGTCGTTCTTCGACCAGACCTTCCAGCCGTCTTCAGGCGGAGCCTCTGTATCGACTTGGCACTGGATAAAGTAGTAGTCTTCGTCCGACATGGTGCCAAGGAGGTTCTTGTTAGGCGAGTACGAAATGTACCACCGTCGGGCTTTGCTCGGCATCGAGCACCGAAACAGCGTGTACTCGACCCCGGACGTCGGACTCACGTACGCATACGTCGGGCAGTTGTCGTGCGTGTGCGCTGTGCTCTTGTACACGCCATTCACGTCGTCAAAGCCCGCGCCTTCGACCAAGTAACTCCGCTCTTCGTCGCAGTACGGGACGCCGAGTGCGTCGCCCAACCGCAAGAGCGTGTCGAGCTTCGCAGGCTCGCGAAAGAGCACGGCGAGACGGCCGCCGAGACTCGGCTTGAGCGACTCGAGACGGAGCCACTCGTACATCCACTCCCACTCGGTGCGGTGCGTTGCGAGCCACGCTTTCACCGCTGGGATCTTGCTCTCGAGCTCGAGGAGCGCACTAATCTGCCGATACACAAACAGCGGCACGTGGTTGTTGTTCACGTACCGGAGTCGGATCTTCTCGCGGTTCGCAGCGGTCGCAACGAGCCCAAACTCGGGGTGGACGAGCGCCATCTCGATCAGTTCGTGCTGGAACGCAAACTCGTACGACAAGAGGTGCTGGATGAGCAGCGCGCACACGTCGACGACCGGCTGGCCCTTCCACCCCGTCTCGGTGCTGTTCATACAGTGCAACAACGACCGCAACAGCATCGCTGACGTCGCGCGGTCGCCAATGCTCAAGCGCAGCAAGAGGTCGCCGACCGTCTCGGCGTCTTCCTCGAGCGCCGAGTCCATAAACACGTCGTTCAGCAGCGCTTCACGACTGAGCGGACTCAGTCCGTCCAAGAGCGTCGACGCGAGCGGCAGGTTCCGCGGCTGGCGCTTCAAGTCGTCGCCAAACCCGAACGCACGGAGGTCCTGGAGCACACTCTTCGTCGAGCCGGCTGCAATGTCCGTGTAGTACGTTAGGAACGCGTCGACTTCGACCCGTTGCGGGACGTCGTTGTTGCCGTACTTGTGCAGCAACGCCTGGGCATTCTGCTCGAGACTCGCGCCAGCTGCGACAGTGTTCACGGACGTACGCAGGTACTTGGTGAGCTCGTCGAGTCCGAGACTGCCGTCGACTGCGTAGTCCGCAAAGATCTCCTTAAGCGCGGCTTCTGTCTTCTCCGACAGCGCGACACGGTGTGGGCTCTGGCCAGTGGTGGTCTCTGCTAGCAGCGGCTCGGTCGTACGTCGTGGAAGACCGAGAATCGCAATGATCGCTTCCAACAAGTACTGGTAGTCCGGCGACGCGTACCGGTTCGTGACGGGCGGCAAGTGCGACGACGGGAACGCGTCCTTGATCGCTGCTGGCGCTCGGTCGCTCAAGAAGAAGTTCACGAGCCGCGCGATCATGTCACTGCGCTGCAGCAGCGTCCGTGCGGTCGTCGAGAGCTCGGCGCAGTTGCGGATCAGCATGAAACACTCTTCCAAGTGCGACTGCTGCATCACCGACGTCTGGTCGAGGAACTCGGCGAGCGACTCGACGACACGACGGATCACCACGACATCGCTGTTGTCGGTACCGACAACGCTCAAGTGCGTCTCGTACGCTGTGAGCGCGCGCGTGACCAAGTGCGCAAACGACTGGCGCGCAATCGAGTCTGGACACTCAAACACAAGGCCTCGCAGCCACTGCGTGCGACGCGTGGTCGCGAGCGCGTCAAAGAACCGGACGCAGATCTGCTTGTGCCGCGCAAACTTGGCGGCGAGGACTGCGATCCACCGTGCGATCCCGTGCTTCTCACGCGAGTGGAGGAGGACGCTCAGCACAAACTCGACGCCGACGTCCGTCAGTGTCGTGTGGATCAGCTCGTCCGACCGGCTGTCGGCGAACGACAGCGCGACAGGGGCTGGCGCCGACACGGATAGCTCCGAACTCTCCGTCTCTGGTGCCGACGGAATCGACAGAGCCGTGTCGACGGGCGGCGGTGCGTCCTTAATGTACTTGGACTGCACCATCTCGCGGAGGAACTCGTGGAACTCGACGTCGAAGAGGTACGAATTCTGCAGGAACACTTCGTTCGCCTTCCACACTTCGGCCTCGTACTCACACCGTGCGTCCGCCTCGTCTTCTTCGTCCTCCGCACTCGACACGTCCGTCATTGCACTGTCGTCGTCGTCGTTGTCGCCAGTGTCGCCGCTCTTCTTCGTCGCCACGTCGTCGGCGACAGGCACGACCTTCTCGTAAAAGAGCATGAGAGCGTTGCTAAACACCTCCATCTCCATCGCGTTGCTTCCGTGCCACGACCGCCGCTGGACGCCGCCAAAGCACTCGGTCTCAATGTTTGCCGGGTCGAATGGCGACACGTCCTCGTCGTCGTACTTGAACCACTTCTCCGACACGTGGTCGTAGATGAACGAGTAGTAGTGTCCGCCTTGAGCGACACCCGAGTGCACGAGAATGCCTTTGAGCCGGTACTCGAAATTCGGGTCCAGCTGCTCGTTGTCGTCGTCGTCGCCCCCACTGTCGCGACCGCCAACCGCCACGACAGACGATGTCGTGCTGATGCTGCTCTCCCGTCCGATCGGCGACGACGGCGAGCCAGCAGTCGCCACATCCCGCTCGTTTGCGTCGCCCATAAAGTCGTCTGACGTGGTCGAGTCAGCTTCCGACGTCGCATCTTCGTCCGCCGCACTGCTGCTGCTGCTCGTGTCGTCCGGAGCGTCAGTGGACGCTTCGAGCTCTTCAATGCCGGCTTTCGTGTACGGCTTCATGTTGA
The DNA here is from genome assembly GCA_023333755.1 of Globisporangium uncinulatum. Lineage (NCBI taxonomy): Eukaryota > Oomycota > Peronosporomycetes > Pythiales > Pythiaceae > Globisporangium > Globisporangium uncinulatum. Next base: position 16,741 of record JAASFJ010000124.1, on the reverse strand, counting down.
GGTTCATGGGGAACGAGCACCGGTTGTTCAGCTTCACCGTCTCGAACGTCGTGTAGTCGAGGTCAAAGCGCTTCAAGTGGAGGATGAGCAGGTTCGGGAGCACGCCAAAGCACGTGCGTCGCACGGCCGCTTTCTTCGTCGCACACAGCTCGCACTCGACCTTGTTGTCGCCGTCCATGACTTCGCCTTCGACAAAGCCAGCGAGCGACTCTTCAATGCTCTCCTTCCCACGGATCTGCAGCTCGAGCCGAATGAACGGCTCCTCGCGCTCATATCGGTGGCCGCAGCCTTTCGGGAGCTTCTGCGAGATCAGCTTCCCGCTCAGCGCTGTCTGGAGACACTGGACGCCCTGGGGTGTCGTCTTGAGCCCTGTCTCGAGCCGGTCGAGCAGCTTGTCGCAGAACTCGGTCGCGTCGTTCTGCTGGTACACGGAGAACTCGAGGTTCAAGCACTTGCACGACTCGACCAGCGCTTTCGGGTTAAAGTACCGCATCTCGCTGTCGCGCAAGTAGCAGAACGTGCGCTGCACTTGGCGGAGCACTTCGAGCGTCGCTTCTGCGCCCGTGAGCTCGCTCTGCAAGATCGCATACCGCCCATTCTCGTTCCCTGGCCGTCCTTCTGCCAGCACAAAGCTCGCTTCCCCGTCGTCGTCGTAGCGCAGCGTGTGGCGGCCGCTCAGCTCGTCAAACCCGACGACGTTCGCTTCGTACACGCGTCCACCGACGCACTCGACCGCGACACGGAAGCCCACAAGCCGCTCCGGGCTCTTCTCCACTTCGCTCTTTGTCGGCTCGCGTGGCTGGGGTCGAGGTGCGACTTTCGCGTCCATCAACCCTTGACGCAACGTCGGGTGCATAAAGAGCTGCTGCAAGAACGAGTTCATGTAGCACGACGAGCCCTGGTTCTTGAGCCCCACGTGCTCGCCAATGCCGCGCGTCTCCATGTTGCTCTCCTGTCCCCATTTGTACTGCAGCGTGTCGCTCCGTGTAAACAACCGGCTCAAGCGCGCTTGGAGGTCCTGGAGAATGCTCGCGTTCGACGAGATCGCCGTCGCGAGCAGCTTGAACGCTGGGCGACGCGTCTCGAGCGACACGCACAGTGGCACCCGCTGGCGGTCGACTGACGGGAGCGTAAAGAGACACTCTTCGTAGACCACGTCGACGACGTCCCGTGCGAGCTCTTCACGCGTCTCGACGTTGAACACGAGCGTGTCGCGCAGGAACTCCAAGAACCCAATCACGACTTCGACCGACCGCTCGTTGCACGCGAGAAACTTGTTCGAGAAGCCGGCACGGAGCTTGCCGAGCACGGTCTGCGCCAACGCCTTGCACAGCAGCGATGCGCCGTCGCCAGACTGCGCCAAGAAGCGGAGCATGCGCGTGTACTGGTCGCACGACGTCGACACGCTCTCGACACGGCCGATCGACTCGATCAGCGACTCAAAGACCAACCCGGCGGCGTGCGTCGACGCTTTGCACACGGACTGGAGCGACGAGAGCCACTGCTCGCGCACTTGGTCCGACTCGTTCTGCATGAGGATTGTCGAAATGAGCGCGCAGAGGTCGGGCGACGCCATGTACTTGTCGGCCGCCTCGTTCGCAATCGTCACGATCGACTCGACCGTCTTGATCGCGTCGATGAGGATGCGCGGCGTCGCTTTCGCGTCTGAAGCCACCGCCTTGTCTGCTGCAGCCGTGGACCGGTGGTGCTCCGACACGATGAGCTCCGAGATCTTCTGCACCAGGTTGTCGTAGCTCGTTTGTTCAATCACAATCTTGGGCGTAAGAGCGACTGGCGCCGGTGGCGGCGACGACGACGACGACGCGACGACTGCAACGTCGTCGGTTTCATCGTCCGCTTCGTCCTCGACGCCTGCGAACGAGAAGTACTGATCGCTGTGGCCCGAGTCAAAGAGACAGAACTTGAGGATCCGGAGCGCCACGGCAGCGCCTTCGTTGAACGAGCTCGTGTGGAAGTTCGCCTGTACAAAGTACGACAGCACTTCGTGGAAGCCGCCGCCGTGGATGAACCGACGCAAGTACGTGCGCGCAAACGTGATCTTCGCATTGTCGGCGGGCAAGAGCAGTGCGTCCATGATCTGGAGCGTGTACACAGCTCGGTGGTGCGACGCGGTGTTAAGCAGCGACGACCAGTCCGCGTTCCCGTTCCTGTTCGCGTCAGGAAGCGTGGTGCTACTGGTCGACGGGGAGCCCATGCTTACGCCGTCCGTGTCCCAACTGTCGTGGAGACCAATGTGGGCCACACGGTCGAGCAGCTCCGTCGCCGTTGGGATCTTCTTCAAGAAGTTCCACAGCGACGTGTGCACAGCGTGGCCAGCGACCGTGTCGAGGATCCGGAAGAGGATCTCAAAGTACGACCCGTCGCGTGCAATGACAGCGCCAGGATGGTGCAAAGCTGCCGCTGACGGCTCTGCACTGAGCGTCATCGGGTGGTCCGCCTCTGTCGACGCCGACAAGGAGCTGCGCTGGACGATTGAGTTGAAGAGCAGCACACGCAGCTCAGTCGTCTCTGAGATGTGGAGCTCAGCGAGCGTCTTGTGGTCGCCCGAGACCGCCGAGCCGCTCAAGAGGATCTTGGTCTGTTGTAACGGATGCCCCACAGCCTTCTCGAGCTGCTTGCGGAAGAGCCACAGCGTCTGGTTCGCGTACACGACGACCTGCGCCGCCCGGATCGCAGTCTCCTGGCTCCCACTCGGCGATCCGCCAGCCGCCGATGCAGCAGCGGCCGACGTTGGGATCCGCTGAGCGAGGACCTTGACGTTGAAGCACGCGCCTCGTCCCGCCATCCCATGCGCGACAAACGGCTGCGGTTTCTTGCGCGGGTTCGTCACGACGCCGCTCAGGAGGTTCGTGCACTGCCGCACGAGCTTGAGCGACTCGGGCGAGCTGTCGCGCACGTCTGCAAGCTTCTGGAACACGCGGTGAAGAAAGTCCTTCACGCTCGAGTCCATGGACGCGTCGCTGCCGCTGAGGTCGTCCGACGAGCGCTCGTAGACGCGCAGTAGCTCGCGCGTTGCGAGCTCCGACACGTCGAGCGGCGCTTCGAACGCGATGCGCCAGAGCGCGTCAATGCCGAGCACGTTCAGCCTATCCGTGTCCGTGTCGTTGTCGGTGCCCTTGTCCTTGTCGTCCTCGTCGGTCTCCTTGAGTGCGGCACTGACGTGGAGCTGCTGCTGTTGTGCGTTCAAGCCGACAAAGTACGTGTGGAAGCACTTGTAGCCCAAGCACCCGAGCGTCTTGAAGTCGGTCTGCTGGCAGAGCAGGTCGTTAAAGATGTGCAGACACACGTCGGCGCTGAACGCTGTCGAGATGGCGCTCGCGCCGTTGGCACCAATCGACTGGTGCGACACTTGCTGCGGCAATTGGGGCGGTTGAGCCTGCCCACGCACGCCGGTCTGGTTAAAGAAGATCAAGCAGAACTCGCGCTCAGCTGGTGACGACGACAGGACGCTCCAGAGTCGGTCGATCTGCGGGATCGTGAGCTCGAGCGTCGGCGACTTGACGTGGATGTAGTGGATCAGTTCGAGCCGGTGGCCAATCGACGTGCGGTAGCTCGCCGCCTGCTTCTCACTGCAGCGTGCGACAAACGCTGCGAGTTCGTCAAACAAGAGTGACACGAGCCCATGTTCAGCGTCGAGTGCTTCGACCACGACCGTCTGGTCGATCCGGTACGAGTCAATGAGAAACTTGAGCAGCTCGAGGGCTTTTGACGCGACTGCGTCCCGGTCTGCTGCCCCACTTCCACTTCCAGTCGAGTTGGGCGGGTCCGCCGCTTGCCCGACTGGCAAGAAGCACGAGCGCTTGATCCCTTCGACGCACTCGCTCAAGAAGACCTTGCGCAGGGGCTCGCCGTACTCACTCCGGAGCCCTTCTTGGAAAAAGTCCCGGAGGCTCCGACTCAGTCGCACGTTCGCAATGCTGCAGTGCATCTGGATCGACCAGAGCAACTGGAGGATCGCAGTCGTGACACCCGCGCTCCGGTCCATGAGGAAGCTCGGCGAACTCGCCGCGAGTCGCTGGAGGAACGACATGAGCTCTGGGAACGGCTCGTTCCGGCGCAAGTTCGCATGAAGCGACGCGTGGATGCTCTCGACCAAGTGCAGCAACAGCTCGTTCGTGAGATACGGCACCGTCGCGATCAGCAAGCTGTGGATCTCGGTCACGAGCGTCTGGTCTTTCTGGATACACGACTGCCAGATCACGTCCAGATAGTGCGCGCTGAGCTTGTTCGTCTCAGCGAGGAACTTGATCAAGAGCGCACTCCGCGACACAATCTCGCGGTGGATCCGGTCGCCAAAGACCTCTTCGACCACTTTCTGCCGCGCGACCCACGCACAGAGGATATGGTCGAGCCGCGTCTCGTCCACGTCGTCGCCAGTCTCGTGCACGCTCTCTGGGATGAGCTCTGGCGCCGGAGCGACGCCTTTCCCTGTCGGCACCCAGCTGTGCGTCGGTGGGAGGTACTCTTCGTACTGCGACTGGTGCTGGTAGTAGTCAATGTCTTGGTCCGACCCGGGCTGCATCTTGTCGGCTTCCGAGATGAACCACCACTTCGACCCGCTCTTCATCGTACAGCAAAAGAGCGTAAAGACCTGGTCCGAGCCTTCGCGTTGGTACACGTACGTTGCGCTCGTTGCGTCCGGCTTGAGCACGTACACGCCGTTCACGACTGGTGTCCCGGCGTTGCGCACGAGATACCGTGGCGGGAATGCCCTGGCTGCCCGAGCGCTGCTCACGATCAAGTTGATCTGCTCCAAGCCAAAGAGCCGGAGCGGGAGCGACGTCGACTCGACGTACCGCTGCGTGAGCTCGAGCCAGAGGTGGTTGATCGCAGCTGCAGCGACTGCGCCGGCGTCCACGAGCCGCCGGATGATCGCGAGCACTGCGCCGACCGCGTCGCTCGCCTCTTTCTTGAGCACCGAGTCCGCGACTTTCGTGAAATACGTCATAATTAACACACATACTTTCGTACACACCGTGTCGGCGACCGAGGCGCGGAACTCGAGCAGCGCTTGGAGGAGGATGCGGAGGTCCTCGCTCTCCATCACAACGTCCAAGTCGTCGACCACCACGACGTTGGCGCCGCTAGGAGGCGAGGCTGTCGGGACGGGAGCACCAGCTGCAGGAGCCTCAGCGTCGCTGGGGCTGCGGCCGGTGGGGCTCGTAGTGATCGTCGTCATCATGTGCTCGAGTGTGCTGAGAAGCAACGAGAAGCCCTGGAGCTCGCAGAACGCAGCGATGCACTGGGCCCGCACTTCAGGCGCACCTGGGACTTTGTTCCAGTAGCTCCCAATCATCGCTGACGTGCGCAGGTCCTTGTAGAACGTCTTCTTCTTGTTGAACACCATGACGAGGACTGGGAGCGTCTGGTAGAACTTCCCGGCCTTGAGCTGCGCGACAATGAGCGGGATCGCGACTGCCAAGCACTGTGTTACGCACGACTTTTCAAACGACCCAATTTTACTCGAGCTGACCATAAAACGTACAGTGTCACAATCACGAGGGAGTGGTAAGTATGCATTGCCACCCTAAAATAGGCCATCCACGAACGGAACGTACTGTTGGTCGAGCATAATGCTGACGATCCGAGGGAACGCGTACTCGAGAAAGAGCTGGCTCTCGGGCCGCTCGAGGTGGTGGAGCGCAGCTGTGAGCGACTTGACAGCGTTCTGCCACCCGACCGTGGACTTGAGCCGCAGGTCGTCCTGCACAATGTGGAACAGCTCGAGCTCTTCGTCCTCCATCTCGTCCTCTAAAGTAGGTCCATAGCGAGGGATTGCGTCACGCACGTCAGCCACAGCGTGCCGACAGCACTATAGAAAAGGCAAGCACCTACCGATAGCCGTGTCCTCTTCCTGTGACTTCTTGCGGCGCTTCTGGTTCTCGCTCTGCTCGGCAGGCGATCTTTCCATGGAGCGCACGTGGAGCTTCTTCTCTGCGACTGGGTGGTGATGGGACGACGACGATGAGGACGACGAAGACGACGACGAGGAGATGACGAGGCGGGTGGTGGCGGCAGTCGGGCTCGAGACGCGCGGCGACGACGGCGACGGCGACGGGTCCGCGCTGTCGCCTCGCAGCGACTTCTTCGGCGTCGGGCTGCTGGCGGCGGAAGACGCGCGCTTGGGAATGCTGCTGGCGGCTCGCGCACCGGCGATAGCAACAACAACAACTGCAGTGGCGGGCGAGCTGCGCGGCGTCACGTCGTCGTCGTCGCACTCGCAGCTGCGTTGCGGTCGCTGACTGGCGCGTCGAACGAGCGAGCGGGTGGATACTTTTTTTCTCGCCCTTTTGACTTCTCGGGCTCTCGGGCGGTGGACGCGCTCGAGAGAGAGAGGAAGAAAGGGCGGCGGCTGCGACTGCGGCGTAAAGGAGCGACGAGATGCACGAGAGAGCGAGTGGAGGAGAGACGCCTTCCACTAGACCTCCTCGCGAGTGCTGCTGCTGCTACTGCTTCTCGACCAACTTGACCGACTGATCGATCTGTGTGGCTTCTTCGACCTTGAAAGTCACGCGGCATACAAAGAGCAAGTTGTGAAGGGGGGATTCCTTTTCGACAGTGGAAAAGAAAAGTATCATTCGTTCTAGAGAGGAGGGTGACTGGACTTGCGGATTTGTAAACCGAGCTGAACAAACGCAAAAAGATCTGCACATTCCCGCGAATATCCTCCACTGTGGGAAAGAGTACATTCGCTGTTATGTGGGTTGGAAATGAAACTCCGGTATTGATACTTCGCTCGAGCGATACTGAGATTGCATCACGCTTGATACCAATAGTCTCGCCGCCTTCAAGATGCGCGAGCTTCTCGAGGTCGAGACCGCGCTGCACTCGCCCACAGCAGCGCGACGGCAGCGCGAGCGCCTCCAGAAGCAGCAAGAGCGGCTGCGCACGGAGGACGTTGAGGTGGACGACGACGACGATGACGAAGAGCGCTTCCTCGCCCACCTCCAGCGCGCGCTCCTCGAGCGCGTCGAGATGCTCGACCAGAGCTTCCTCGTGCTGCGTGCGCGGCAGGTGAGCTGCGCAGCTGCACGGCTGCACGAGGCACTCGAACCGAAGCGCGACGTCGATACGCGCCTCATCCAGGCCTGGACGATCCAACCGCAGAGCCACCGGAAAGTCAAAGCCGGCGGCCACCTCGAAGTGCTCAAGCTCTCGACGATCTTCCGCGAAGTGCAGCGGCTGCGGCTGCACCAGCTGGCGACTGCGTCCCGCGCTCCAGTGGCGCTCGAGATCTTCCCGTCGCTCCGCGCACTGGAGGTGCTACACACGCCTGTAGCGGCGCTGCGCCACGTGCACTACTTTGCCCGCCAACTGCGCTTTCTCCACATTGAGCAGACCGACATGGTCGCACTCGAGCAGGTCCTCACGCCCAGTACCAGTAACGACGGTAGTACCCACGGTACAGACGTCGTGTGGCGGACGCTCGAGACGCTCCAGATCAACTGCTGCGAGTTGCTCACGGTGGACATGTCAGTGAACCAGCTGCGCGTGGTCCGGCACTTGGACCTCGGCTGGAACCGCATCCAGGCGTTTGACGAGCCGCTCGTCGCTGCGTCGTCGTCGCTGGAAGTGCTCCTTCTCTGCCACAACAAACTGCGGACCGTGCCGCCCATCCAGTCGCTGCAACGACTGCGCGAACTCGACCTCTCGGTGAACCAGATCACGTCGCTGCGCGGCCTCGAGACGCTCCGAGCGCTGGAAGCACTCGACGTGTCGCACAACAGCGTCGACCGCATGACCGACGTTGAGCTCCTCGTCGGGCTCACGAAGCTGCGACGGCTCGTCCTGCAGCACAACCCGATCGCACGACGACCAGACTACCGGCGCGAAGTGCTCTTCTACGTGGGCGACAGCGTCGAGCTCGACCGCGAGCCGTGGAGTGCCGCAGAGCTCCTGAGTATGAAGAACAGTCGACAGTGCAGTGCCGAGAGTCGCAGTGCTGACAACGCAGAATGGAGCGTCGCTCAGCTGGTCACACGACCGCTGTCCGCGAAGAACGCACGTGCGAGTGGCGGTGGGAAGCTGACGCTGACGTACCCAGTGCTGCCGCCAAGAGTGGACGCGATGGCGCCGCAAGTCGTCGAGATCCGTCGAGCAGTGTCCATGCTGTCGCCGCGGTCGCGTCATCACCAGCAGTTGCAGCCATTCTCGGAGCTTCCTAGCCGCACGATGAGCTTGTCTCGGCTCACATCAACGGACGATACGGGCCAGGCATCGTATCCACTCGACGACGACGACGACGACGACGACGAGGCGGACAGTGGGGGAGGCGAGCTGTTCCGCACAGTCGACGACTACTTTACGACACAAGGCGACTTCATCGTCGTGCTGGATCAAGCGCTCGTGGATGCGCGTGTCGAGCAGGCGAACGGTACGAGGAGTCAAGGGGGATATGGGCTGGTGTCCACTGTTGTGGTCGACAACTGACTGTCGGGTGATGCGATAGACTCGTCGGGCGACGAGAGCGACACCAGCAACGGAACTGGGCGACGCAGCCGCAAGTACACGACGAGCGACTTCATGCGCGACTTTGAAGAGGAGGAGCTGCTCCTCCGCGATGGCGTGCCGGCGACTGCAGTGGATGTCGTCTCGAGCCGGTCCTCTGTCGCTCGAAGCCGGCGTGGGAAGCAGGTGCGCACAGACGTGTGACAGGGCTGGTGCTCCTTCTCTTGTCGTTGATGTGTTGACTTTGTGCGTGCAGACTGGCGACGCTGCGTTGACAGTCCGCGTGCTGCTGGGTGCGGACGAGGCGAGTCGCTACGACCTTGTCTTTGGCAAAGACGGCCTCGCAGCCACGCTGGACGTGAAGGTGCGACCGACACTGGCGTCGTTCATTCGATGCATTCGTTCCCAAACGTACGAGGTTGACGGCATCTCTGTCATACGGTACTCACTTAGACGCACGAAATCGTCGAGAGCCTCCACGTTAGCGACCGCGAGACGCCGCTCCGCATCCACCGGCTCCTCCCGGACCTCGTGGCGATCGGGTCGTCGATCCACACGAGTGGCCGAGCAAAGATCGTCACGCTTCGGTTCCGGACGCCCACGAGCGGGACGCCGCTCGCTGTCACGTACCAGATCGACGCGCCAGCGAGCTTGGAGCGCGTGCTCGCGGCCGTGATCGGGTACTTGCACCAGTCCCAGCAGAAGAGCCCGCCCGTGATCTGCGTGTGCGCGAACTGCGGCGCCGTGTCGCACTTGAGCCGCGAGTTCGTCGCGCACGTGTCGGCGACGTCGCCGCTGTCGTCTGGACCGACAGACCCGTTCGTCGTGTACGCGTGCTTGCTCTGCGCTAGCTACAACGTGCGTGAGACAGCGTTCGAGAAGATGCTGGCAGTCTACAGCGTCGACGGCGTGCCGCTCTCTGCGAAGCGCCTGACGACGAACCCGCTCGTGCTGCCAACGACGCTCGCAGCCGACGGGTTCTACATTGAAGAGCTGGAGATCGACGCGTCGGACGCCGCTGGGATGCACGAGTGCGTGCTCATCGCGTCGAACGGAACCGTCCGGGAGGTCGCCAACCACCACCAGAGTCCGCTAAGCGACGACGCGCCGAACGACGCGCGGGAAGAAGCGATCGTGCAGGCGATCATCACAATGAAGTGAATGAAGCCCGTGGGTGGGTGGGTACAGACAGGCTGAATTGGTACAATAAGATGAAGGTGGAATGGGTGGGTAGAGACGGCGTTCGCCTTCATGTGGTCCACGCTGCCATGTCGTGGGGACTGTCGTTGCCACTCTCGTCGTTGCTCTGGTCGTCGTGGAGCTCGGAGCGGTCCACTGGACAGCAGCGGCGATGCCGCAGCCACTGCTGGATGCATGCGCGATGAAAGACGTGCCCGCATTCGAGCGCCTGCACTGGTTTGCGTGGATGCTGCTGGCGGACGCTCTCGAGGCAGATGCAGCAGAGCAACTCACTCGCATCTTCTTCTACGTCTTCTTCTCGGCTGCTACAGCTGACAGCATTCGACGTGCGGTCCATTTGCGCACGCTCGAGCGTAGCACGTCGTTCGACGTAGACTGCCATGGCAGCGGCGCTCTGCGAAGCAAGGCGCATCCGGTTCGCGAGGAGGGCACGTCGCGCGTGTGGCACGGGTCCGCTGTCGTCGCTTTGGTGCACCACGTGCCGCCGGAGCGCCTTGTGCACCGCGTCGGCGATGTGCACCGCCCAGTGCTCGGCGCGCGCACCGTAATCACCACCGCCAGTGCCGCTGTCGTACGGCACGAAGCGCCTCCGCCGCACGTCCCGCATGGCTTGACGACGACGCTCAATGATGGTTTGCTGACTCTTCAACTGCCATCAACTGATCTTTTCCCAAACTGGTCAACAGCATAAAGCATGCTGTTCGGTAGTGGGTTGAAGTCCATGACCACCACTTCACCAAAGAAGAAACGAGAGAAAAGCAACGCGATGCTCTCGCGTGCGATGGCCGACGACGCGGACGACGGTGCGCTGGACGCGGCGTACGAGCCACTGCTGCCCCTCGCAGCCTCTGCTCCGCGTGCGTCCGCTAGCAAAAAGAAGCGCATCGTGCGCTGGCTGCTGATCGGCGCGCTGGCGTTTCTCTCCCTCGTCGCCCTCCACGCACTCGCAAAGATCCCAGTGCGCAAAATCGCGACCGCCGCCATGCGCGACGCCGACATGGAAATCACGCGCTTGCGGCTCTCCGACCCGCAATCAAACGCGGTCACGCTCCGCATCGAGCTGGCGGTGCATTCGCCCTCGGCGTTCGCTGTCCACCTCGACGCGACGCACTTTTCGCTCTTGTACCGTCGAGGAGGAGACGAGGGACTGCGTGATGCCAGCGAAGAGGACAACAACGACGACGAGTTTGATATCGTCGGCGTGGTCGCAGCGCCTGCGATGGCGATCCACGCTGGTGCGAATGCGATTGCGTTCCCGGATGCGGCCCTGGCGATCGCGAACCGCTCAGCGTGGGACGCGTTCGCGCACGCCATGATCCAGCAGCCCGACGTGCGCTACAAGCTCGTCGGCTCGCTCACAGTTCACATCCGGTTGCTCTTTGGCATCATTGCGTTCGATCTCGACGCTGTACCACTGAGCAAAGTCATGCGGTTCCGGGGCATGGACGGGATGAAGACAATGCGCGTCATAGGGATCGACATGGCCAGCTCCACTGCTACGACGGTGCTCGCGAAGATCCGAGCGTGTCTGTACAACCCGTCCATCTCCGCGATTGCACCGATCGGACAGCTGTGTCTGCGAGCGCACTACGAGACGCTGGGACCGCAGACGCTCGTCGCGAAGCTTGCGACAAGCGTGAATGCGAGCCTGGATGTCGGTCACTCGGACCGGTCGCACCCAGACTGCGCTGCGATTGCGGACTTGAAAGACAGCGCGTTCGGGTTCAACTTGCTGGAGCTCGAGGGCGAGATGCTGGGCACGAACTCGGACGCGATCAGCGGCCTCATATCAAAGTACCTCAGCCACACGCCGTCGAAGCTCGTTGTGGTCTCGTGCGACCCACAAGCGACGTCAGTCGACCTTTACAACCACGCGATGCAGAACCTGACGATCCCTGCGATGCTGCCGCCGCAGAAGGACCCGCTCGTTGGGAGAATGTTTCTCAACGGCATCGCGTTGGACCCTCCCGCGAAAGCCACGGCGAACACGCATGTGGGACTGAACACGACGGTTGTCGTCGAGGCGATGAGTCCGCTCGGCCCGAACTCGCCGTTGACGCTCCGCGAGGTGCACATGACGGTGAAGTTGTTTGCGCGAAAGCACCTGGACGAGGTGTATCTTGGCGAGCTCTCGACGCTCAAGGTGGACATCGTGAATGGCCGACTGGTTGAGCGCAGCAACATCTCGGTGAACTGCTCGACGGATCTGCTGCTTGACAAGAGTGGAGCTGCGTTTGGGGACTTTGTACGTGACTCGGTCGTGAAAGACGTGGTGGAGCTGCGTCTCGAGGGGCACCTGAACGTTGTCGCGGATGGCGCATTGAGTAAGTCTTGTACTACTTGTTGTACGCTGGATGCGCTGCAATGCGCTTGCATTGTCTTCAGTGCTAACTTGTGGTGTTCTTTCCAACAGACAAGCTGAGACTCTCGGGTCTGCCGCTCGACATCACCACCACGCTGCTCGGAATGAACAACCTTCAGGACGTGTCGATCGTCGACTTCTCGCTACCAGGAGAAGGTCCTGCAGAGGAGCGTGGTGAAGCTATCGCCACAGACATCTCCATCCAGAACCCGTCTCTCTTTGCAGTTTCGGTCGGAGTTCTTCAGATGAACCTCGAGGTCGGCGGTACTGGAGAGACTCTCGGTGCTTTGCGCGGATCAATGACTTTGGCGCCGGGAGATAACCGCCTCGCAATGACTGGGAAGTTGCTGCCCAGACTCGATGCCAGTGGTCACGTGAGCGATGCAGTCTCGCAGTTCTTCTCCAGCTACCTGCGCGGAGAGTCGTCAAGCGTTGCCGTGACGATCACCGCGACGGAGCACGTCAGCTGCGTGTGGATGCAAAAGGCGCTGGTGGGGATGAAGATCAGCACGACGTTTCCCGGTGTGGCGCCTGGGTTCCAATTGATCAGCGGAATCAACATGACGCGCTTGGACGTGACTTTGGTCGAAGACAAGGCTGCAAAGATTTTGACGACAGGACTGCTGCCACAGTGGACAAACACGAAGATGCTGATCCGGACGAGCCTGCACGCGCAAGTGAAGATGCCGCCGTCAATCCAGATCCCATTAAACATCGCCAACCTCTCGATTGCACTGGCAATGGAAAACGAAAAACGCCACCCGCTCGGCAGTTTGGTGTCGTCAAGAGAAGCGTGCGAGTTCAACCAGTCGGACGGAGGTTCATTCCGGCTCAACATGAGCAGGTTTTATCCCATCGCGTTCTTCAGCGATGACGAGATCACCGGGATGGCAGGTTTCGTCGAGGATCTCCTCACGAAGCAGGCGGGTATCATCATGCGGCTGACGTCTGATGTAAAGGCGCACCAAGGCGCGTTCCCGTTCGTAGAGACGCGGATGGGGATGCTCTCGCTGCAGAACATCCCAATCGAAGGCACGTCGGTGATCCAAGGCATGAACTCGTTTCGCGATCCACCTGTGACAATTCTCGGCGTCGACATTGAGCGCGGTCTCCGCTCGTCGATGACGCTGAAGATGAAGTTCTCGATCACGAACCCGTCCGTGGTGCAGACGACACTGGGCACGCTTCGGTTTAATGTGCTGTTTGAGAACGCGCGCATGGGCGTCGCAGAGATCCGGGACTTTAGTCTCAAGTGCTGCGGCGAGGAGACGGTGCTGAGCGGTCGGTTCGAGCTCAAGCCAGCAGCGCGCGACATGCCGGCGGCGCAGCGCTTCCTCTCGAACTTTGTATCCGGGTACTTCACAGACGGCAAGCCTCAGAAGGTTCGTTTTGATGCCGTTTTGATGTTACTGTGTGTGAGATGTGCACATATGTCTGATGCTGCTTGCATTGCCCAGATTGAGATCCAAGGAACGCGCGAGAGCTCGACGCTGGACATTCTGCAGCCTGCGCTGAAGACGCTGACGATCCCGTCGAGTCTACCGACGCTCGCGAACCTTTTCCCCGCTACGCCGACGCTCGTGACGTCTTCGATGCTGTACACGCCGTCGATTTTCCATTTGAGCGAGATCCCGACCGCGCTGAAGCTGCAAAACCCGTTCAGCGAGAACATCACGGTGACGGCGGCGGACTTGCAGCTCTACCCGTGCGAGGACCAAGTGAAAGGTAAGTGGTGGGTGGCGTGGGGTGGCGAATGCCTCAATGTGTGTCGACTAACGCCAGTGTGTCTGTACTCGTGGTGGTGTTTGCGCTCACGACGCGTGGCTGTTGCAGTCGACGGTGCGTTGGTGTGCAACAAATACTACGCTCGCCCGCTCGCCCGCTTTGCACCTGCGCAGTTCTCGCCGATATTCGTCCCAGCGAGCTCGAGCGGATGCTTCTCATGCTGCCAAGGTGCCGGGTGCGAGGAGAAGATGAAGATGTGTCCACGCGGGTCTGTTGGCGAGTGCATGCACGCAGCTATCGGGAGCTTCTTCTCTCCCGAGGCGATCGCTGCGCTCTTCCACTCTGCGACGTCGGGACTGCTCATGAAGGTGAACGGCACGATCGGCGCGAGCATTGGCGAGTACCCAACGCAGCTCTGGTACCAACAGGAGGGACTGCTCGTCGGCCTCGCCAAGTAAGTAAGGGTGTGCGTGCTCGCGCAGATTACGCTCGTTCGTGTTCAGTAAGTGTCGTCTCTTTCTCTGCTGAGGTCGTGAAGAGGGCGTGCGGATACTTTTAAGGTGTCGTTGCATCACGTCGGTCCCAAGTCGTCACGGCTTGAAGTGCCTGTGTTTCGCAAACAGCTCCCTCGATTTCTTCGCGTATGCGAATCACCGCGAAAGTTCTCGTGGTAAACTCGATCCAAAATAACTGCTGCTTTCGGAGGTGGTGACCCAACCTGAGCTGCTGGGTCGGTCAGTCTCAGGCCACTCGGCATTCGGCCTCGTGCTCCCCATGCGCGCACCGGCATCCGCCTCCGCGACGCTCGCGTCTCGCGTCGTTAGGACCAGCAGCAGCACCAGTCGACGCTTCACGTCGAGCAGGTGGGCGTGACGATGACGACCCACAGTCCTCTCCATAAAATGCGCGCTTTTTGTATGGGATTTTATATTAGCGCCGTGACTGAGCACACGTGACGCTTGGCTCACTCTCGTTCTCGCTACCCACCTCCCTGTCAGCAGCACTGCGCCAATCTCCATGGACGAGATCCGCGCGTTGGCGGCGCACTCGCCACGGCCGCTGAGCCTGCAGCAGATGAAGTCGTTCGCGGCCGCAGGCGACAAACTCCGGCTCGTGTCGGCCAAGTTCCTCCACGCCGAGCTCCAAGTCCGCTTCGCTCGGTACGTGCGCCTCTCACTGCTTCTAGGAATGGCCCAATACCGCTCACGTGTGTGTGTCATACGCTGCACTAGTGCGATCATGGAGCTGTCGGACCTGCCGCTCGGACTCAACACGACCGCGTCCGTCCAGCGTGCCGTCGCTGTCTACTGTAATGAGCTCCAGCTGCTCCAACGCATGGAGCCGCCCACCACGGCCGCTACGGACGTGGCGTTCACTGCTTCGATCGCTGCCGCGAAAGCCCGCGGCACGAACCTCGTCCCGCTCATCTGCAGCGGTCTCCAGGAGCTCAAACAGACCGACTTGGGCAGCAACGCGCTCCAGCTCGTGAGCGTCCAAGAGGACATTATGCACCGACTCGACACGTTCTTCCTCGCACGGATTGGCATCCGCATGCTCATTGGCCAGCACGTCGAGTCGCTCACGCACGTTGGCGGCCGTGTCGAGCTCGTGAACGTCGAAGCGACTGTCAAGAACGCGAGCGCACGGGCGGCTGAACTCTGTCGACGCTACTGTGGCCAAGCGCCGGGCGTGGAGATCCACACTGCTGCGGCGAATGCACAGCCGGCGCCGTTCGTGTACGTTGAGTCGCACTTGCACCACATGGTGTTTGAGCTCGTGAAGAACTCGATGCGCGCGACTGTCGAGTACCACGAAGGACTGCAGCACAAGCAGCCAGGTCGACTAAACCGCCTCGAGCGCGTCATGAACCCGCACAGCAAAGGCCTCGACTTTGTGCTCCCGGATGTACGGACGAAGGACGAGTGTGGATGGGGCTTCAGGTTGTCAGGAGACGACGAGCTGACTGACGTGTGGGTGGGTGGGTGGCTGCTGTTGCAGGTTCACGACGTGCTCGGCGTCACAGTCTTCCCAGACGTGCGGAAGTACCGGCGACCAGGCGAACTGCCGCCGATCCAGATCGTCATCTCGCAGGGCCAGGAAGGTACAGTACGAAGGACTGCTTTTGTCTATTATTGTACTGTACTGTAGCTGCTCGCACTGTGACTGGCCGACTGACGGACGCACACTCGCTCTGCTATGCAGACCTCACGATCAAAGTGTCGGACGAAGGCGGTGGCGTCCCGAGGAGCAAGTGGTCGAAGCTCTGGCACTATGACTACACAACGAGTCCGCCGTACCCGCCCCGCGAGTCCGAGGGCTTCCAGAGCTTCCGCGACCAGTTCAGCGGCGGCGGCTACGGTCTCCCGATCGCACGGCTCTTTGCACGCTACTTTGGTGGCGAAGTCACGTTCATCTCACTCGAAGGCTCGGGCTCGAGCGCGTTCATCCAAGCGCATCGGCTCGGGACGAAAGCCGAGGTCGTGCCAGGCCACGCGCAGTTCTCGCTCCAGCCGCTCTCGTCGTAGCCGTCTGCCTCAACACTGTCGGTTCCGTTCGCTCATTGCGTTGGCTGCTCCATCGTCTTCTTCTTGTCGTCTCGTGCTTTACTGGTGGTGTGCGTGCAAACAAACTTACCCGACAGCCAATCAGACGTGATCGCATGCACTGAAATAACAACTGTAGGCAATGAAAGCCACTGAAACAACATTTGTAGGTAAAGTGAGCTACTGAAACGTTGTTTCAGTAGCACCGTGAAGCACAAAAGCTTCAGGCGATCGGATCGAAACGCCAGATCGCCAACAGTACTTGATCAGCACCAGCCTGCGAGTACCTCACTTCTCACGAGCGCTGCACGAGTGGCGCCTTCTCGCCCGCTGTGCCCGCCTGGCGGCGTCTCACGAACCACACCACCGCCGGCACTGCCACCACGACGGCGACCACAGCCGTCCAGAGCCACAAGTTCGTGTGCGACGAAGTCGAAGTAGT
>JAASFJ010000123.1:0-39662 GCA_023333755.1 Globisporangium uncinulatum | reverse complement strand
TTCCGTCGGGCGGGATTCCGTCGGGCGGCATCCCGTCAACCGGCAAGTCCTATGGCTTTGGCGGCTCCGTTGGCGTGCCTGCAGCCCCCGGCTTTCCATCTGTGCCGTCCATCGGGAACCCTGGAGCTAGCTCTAGCACAAGCACGAACGGCAATGGCAAAACTGGTGGAGCTCCCACTGGCGGCGTACCAACTCCTACTGACACGACGATCGACACCAACACTGGCGGAGCTCCCACTGATGGCGCATCGACTACTACTGATACGTCGACCGACACTGGCGCCAACACCTACCCCAATACTGGCACCGACACTGGCATCAACACCAGCGCCGACACCGGCACTGAGACCGACACGTCGAGTACCACGGCGAACACAGCCGACACGGACAACAACGCAGCGACTCCGTCAGCAGCGACCTCGACGTCGACTGACGCTGAGCAGACCGACAACGGGTACTGATCGCTTGGGTTATTCGTTCCGGGTTGGATCGAGACTGGCACCCTGAAGACCGAGGACCAGGACTGATGACTGGTCACGGACGGCCGCATCGTCAGTGCATGGATTTTTTCACAACACAATGTATCAAATTTACTTATAAAAAACTGCAAACTTTTTGTGATTTTTGGACAGGCTTTGTGATTTTTGGACGACTGACATCCAGTCAAAAAAGTTGTCATTCGTGACACACACGCACTCGCATTCCCCCTTGCCAGTCAAAAGAGACCAACACCGCAGGCACCATGGCGCACGCTCACGACCACGACCACGCACACGACCACGCGCACGACCACGACCACGCGCACGACCACGCGCATGATAGCGACGACGAGATCCCGGCACTTGAGGAGGCCGGCGGCGACGACGCCGAGGCCGGCAAGAACAACCGGTCGGAGAAGAAGGCGCGCAAGGCGATGCAGAAGCTCGGGCTCAAGCCAGTGGGCGGCATCATCCGCGTGACGATCAAGAAGAGCAAGAGCATCCTTTTTGTGATCTCCAAGCCGGACGTGTTCAAGAGTGCGGTCTCGGACACGTACGTGATCTTCGGAGAGGCCAAGATCGAGGACCTGAACGCCCAGGCGCAGCAGATGGCGGCGCAGCAGTTCAAGGCCCCAGAGGCCGCGGACGGCGACGCGACGGGCGCGACGGTCGAGGACGTTGTGGACGACGAGGACGACGAGGACGTGGACGAGTCGGGCATCGACGCCAAGGACATCCAGCTCGTCATGTCGCAGGCAGGCGTGAGCAAGGCCAAGGCCGTGTCGGCGCTGCGCTCGAACGACAACGACATTGTCAACGCCATCATGGAGCTCACCATGTAAGTGGAGGGGATACGTGAGGCGCCGATGGTCCGTCGCGTCCCATTGGAACGTGAGAGGCGCGTGTGGACGAGCGGCGACTGGAGTTCGAATAGCGCGATAGGGAACCACCAGGTGCCTGCCGTCGACACGTCGGCGTCTTGGAGCGTGCTACTACACTGTCGTAATGGCGACGCGGTGATGGGGAGAGGCGCTGCGGAATACACTGCGTGTACTTTGTAGTGTCATCATTGTGCGTCGTTGTTGTTAGTGGTGATGTTGTCGTTCCCGTCCTCCCACTCTTCTGTCGTTCTCATGCGAGCAATACGAGCCACTGAGCTCTTCGTGTCGGCCAACTCCACTGACTGTAGCTGATCGTGTTATGCAAACCAAGCTCTTCTTCAATCGGTTCTTCATAGCAAACGGACTCAGTTCATCACTGGCGATCTACAGTTGGTGGAATGGGAATCGTGGGCCCGGCCGTGTCTTCGATCGACGCGTCTCGGGGAAGGGATCTAATATGCTGCTCACGCTGAGTTTACGCAGCTCTTCGGAGTGCCGGTCCAGCTGCACGCCGCATTCGCTGTGCACCCGGCTTTCGTAGTGCACAGCGAGCACATGGCTGGGGTAGGAGCCGGAGTCGCCACCGGCATTATGGACGGAGTTAGAGCGGGAGTGACCACGGGGACAGCAGTCGGGGTCACGCTCACTGCCACGGTCGGAGTCGACGATGGCGGAACTGGTGACTCGCTGGTTGGAGCTGGAGATACGAGAGCTCCGCACGCAGCAGCGGCGACGTCCCAGATACAAGCGTCAACATTGTTGCACGCCCCCTTCTTCGCGATGGGCGCGCACAGCTGCGCCACCGTCGTCGTCGCAGGTGTTGAAGCAGGTGCAGGCGTCGGTGCTGGTGCCGGTGTCGACACGCTCGGTGCAGTCGTCGAATCAGGCGTCGTCGTTGGCGTCGGAGCAGGCGTCGGAGCAGGAGCCACTGTCGCGGAGACCTCCACCGTGCACGTCGCGGTCGCCGGATCCCACGCACAGCCGGCGGCGTTGTTGCACGCCCCCTTCTTCGCGATGGGCGCGCACAGCTGCGCCACCGTCGTCGTCGCAGGCGTTGATGCAGGTGTCGCTGTAATTGAACTGCATTGTTTGGCGGTGGTGTCCCAGGCGCAAGTGGCAGACGTCAAGCATACGGCTCGCTTCAATGCGTTGCAGTTCGTGGATCCTCCGTCAGATGATGAAGTGGGTGCTGTGGTCGGGTGGTCTGGAGGAGATGTCGAAGTTGCGTTTGTTGACGGCAGCGTGTTCACGTATGGAGCGACTGTGCAGATCTTTGTAAGAGTATCCCAGACACACGAGCTGTCAGCTTTGCAGTCAACACGCTTGGTCAGCAGTGGACACACGACGATGGTATCGCCAGGGTCATCGGTCGTCCAGCTTGACGGTGTCGGAGCGACGGTGGCGAGCTCATTGTCACATGTCTTGGTGCTGGCGTCCCACGAACACGAATCGTCCGCCTTGCACGCTGCAGCCTTCGTCAACAGTGCGCACGCTCCAGTCGCGCTGCCGTCCGGCACCATCACTGTCGCCACGCTGCACGTCTTGGTGCTGGCGTCCCACGAACACGAATCGTCCGCCTTGCACGCCACAGCCTTCGTCAACGGCGTGCAGGACGTAGCGACCTCGAGTGTGCTAGTGCACACCTTTTCGCTTGCAACCCATCGGCAGCTGGTGTCCTTCTTGCAGTTGAAAGCTTTCGTGTACGTCGCACAATCCTCCGAGTCCGTCGTCACGTCGCTCTGGGTGGCGTCCTGGCACGTCTGGCTGTCCTTGTCCCACTTGCACGACGTGTCGGCCTTGCACGCTTTACGCCTCGTGAACGTGGCGCACAGTGCGCCGTCCGAGTCCGTCGTGACGCCGTCGCTCTGGGTGGCGTCCTGGCACGTCTGGCTGTCCTTGTCCCACTTGCACGACGTGTCGGCCTTGCACGCAGCCCGCTTGGTGTACGTGGTACAGACGCTGGTATCGTCTGGTCCCCTATCGTCGTCTGAAGCCACTGTACCCGCCTGTGTGACGTTTGCGCTTGTAATCCCACTGCGCTGCTCGGGTATGGCGTTCCCACACTGGACGGATGGGAACACACAGCCCCACGTTGAGCCTGTCACGATCCGGCACTTGGCGTCTTCCTTCGCAACGCAGCGCGTATCTGAGACCTGGAACGACCACAGCGTCGAGTGGCAGTCGCGGATCGCAACGTCGCCTGCCAACGGACACGCCGCGCCTGCAGGCGCAGCTCCAGCGCCGGAACAGACCGCGCTACGCGCTGCCGACAGCTCGTACGTGGCGTCTCCGCACACGGATACCTCTGTCGCAGCAGCACTTGCGATGGCCACAGCGGCGGCCACGAGCAGCAGCTTCGTCGCCCTCGCGTGCATCCGAGTCGGTGCAAAAAGATCGTTAAGAGGAAGGGCGTCTATGAGGGACGCCGTAAAGAGAGAACTGGGGTGGTGGTGGCGGCACGACAGAGAGGCATCCAGCCATCCACGCAAGCTCACGCAGGAACTGACGGATATTTTCGATGGTGAAACACTGGGAGGAGCTGCTGACTTCCTGACGGAGATTTGCTGATTAGATTGTATGGGTGATAATGCGCTCAAATGTATCGATCGTGTCAACTCGTGTCAGCAGTGGTATCAATCTACACAGGAAACGTAGATGTAGTTCCGACCTGTCTCTGAAATCTGGAGCCCACTCACTGGTCTCCTCTGGAACGACCATGGCGACCTGCGTTTGCTAGTGGTGCGCTGAGCGAACTGGAAGTCCTCGTTCACAAAGCTCACAAAGCACTTGTACAGTGAACGGGTTTCTCTTGACACGGCGATGTGTGAGTGCTTCGGCGTCGATCTGTCTGGAGATGACTGGATGCCTCGTGATGGAGAGTCAAGTGGAGGAGTGGCATGTGCAGATGCAGCTTGGTAGTCAGAACGATCTCTGGAGGGAGGCGGAATGAGTCAGGGTTCGCTGGGCTTCATTTTCGCGTGCTATAAGCTACCGCTGCTGCTGTTATGAAGACTCCCAAAGTCTTCTTGTTCAAATCGAGAGCATCAAGGTGAGATGGAAAAATCGGAACCAACACAGGTCTGCAGTGTCCACTATGGAGCCTCCAGCGGTGAGCGACAGCGCTTCGTCCAGCCACTGTTTGATGCCACAAGAAGGAGGAGTCGCTCCAGTCGAGGACAGTTGAGCGATGTGATAGGAATACACACACAGGTTCGTTTCGCTTGTGATCAATCAATCCGACAGCCAGGAGAACTCTGGTCTTGAAGACCGAGCTTTCCGTCATGCAGCCTCAGCGACGCAGTCGTTCCCCGAAGCGACGAACCCGCCTGGATGCTGTGCTACCGACGGCAGTTGAGGTCCTCGACCGCAAGCGAGAGGCGATGCGCGTGCTTCGAGCCATCGACGCTCTCCTGTTAGCTACGAGTGACGACAGTGGCGACATCGCGAGCCAGAAGACGCGGCGGGACGAGCACGTTCGAGCCAGCGGAGCTGATGCAGTAACCGCCACTCCAGGTCCCGGAGCGTACAGCCTAGCAGGGCTCATCGGACACTGCATGAAGTTTGAGGGCTACTCTGACCGGACTCGCCCCACGTTGCCGTGGAGACTGGCGACCAAGGACCGGACGCCAGGTAGGGAGGTTGACACTGACTGTCGGTCTCGGTCCTCTCGTTTCAGGCCGACGACGCCTGTCGTTTACGTTTGGATCTACTGTGCGCTTGTGCGCCGTCATCAGGGCCTGGAGCGTACGCAGCGGCGAGCGCGGACAGTTTCGTCAAGCCGCGAGTGTTCTCGGCCGTCATCCCGCCCTCAACAAGCCGAAGTGGCAGCTCACGTGCCAAGTCGGAGATCGCGCTAAAATCGCGATCGGAAGCCAT
This sequence comes from Globisporangium uncinulatum, assembly GCA_023333755.1. NCBI lineage: Eukaryota > Oomycota > Peronosporomycetes > Pythiales > Pythiaceae > Globisporangium > Globisporangium uncinulatum. The sequence continues at coordinate 34,426 of JAASFJ010000123.1, read as the reverse complement.
TGAGACCGCTGCGACGCCCCAAGCGATGCCACTCAAGAGCAAAAGTCTCGTCGGGTACAAGGCGCCGACGCAGCCGAACTTTCGCACGCGGGAGCAGAAGCTCAAAGTCCGCGCTGTGCTGACGGCGCGAAGGCGCTGGCCCAGCGTCGGCTGCTACGACGTCCAGTACGCAGTTGTTGAGCGACGACTTGGAGCAACCGGCATTGTGCCGATGGCGAGGCAGTCGGCATCCAACAAGAAGACGACGGTGCATCTGACCCAGTTCCGGTGCAAGCTGAGACTGTGGCATGGTGCCGACACTGTCCAAGTGGAGTCAGGAGGAGGCAACGGAGCAAAAGGAGGCACCGCTCGTCCGAGCTCTCGAGCACAGGCGACGTGGGGACGTGGCAGCGAGGCGTTCAAGAGAACGGAGCAATGGAGGCGAGCGCAAGCGCGTCGACTGATGCGTGACACGCCGCTAGATCAGCAAACGAACGCAGCTCTGGAGCACCCGACGCCTTCAGGGTACACCATGCGGAACCAACTTGGCCGGGACGTCGTGCAGTGTCGACAGCCAAAGCAACGGGTCGTCACGTCGTTCAGCGCTCCAGTTCGCCCCGAACGCGCCAAACGGAAAGGCGGCGTCAGTGACAGCAAGGAGCACTCAACAGTCCGTCACTCACTCAGAGCCAACCGTGGATCCCGACTCGAGCCATTTGCGTTGGCGACAGGTCGCAACGAGGTCCGCGTCGACGCTCTTGGGATGCACTTTCTTGGCGTTGAAGCCGGCCAAGGCCACCGCACCGAAGCGATGCCGGATCTGGCCGCAGCTGGTGCCGCTATCCGACCCAGGACTGTAAGTGCGATCATCTCCACTGCCACCGATCGCTTCCCACGTCCTCCTCCTGAGCACGCGACGCGCTTAGAGCTTGAGCCAAAGTACAGTGCGGTGGAACCGAGTACGCGCGGCCACCGCTTCGTACGCTTCGAGAAGCAAACGGATCGTCCGGCTGTGGTGTCCTCAAGCATTGACGACCATCATACCCTCGTGCTTCCCTCAACCTTTCCTGTCATTGAAGCGATCAGGCACCCGGCGTCTAACGTGTATGTGAGCTACTCGACGATGCGCGGACGCGGCGACAGCGAGACAGTCGACAGCCGCATCTTGGACGCCAACGGCGGTGAACCAGAGCTTCCTCTCTCATCCGGTTGTTCGAGTGGGTTGTTTCTCGACCCGACACGCGACTCGGCGACGACGCGCCACCTTCTATTCCAGCAGCAGCGTCGACGTGACCGAGCGACACTGTCCTCATAACTAACTGACTTACCGACAGACAGACAGACAGGATCTACCATTCTGTCTACCTTTACAAACACATTAAGTGACGACTGACACTCGCACGATAAGACGCCTCTCTCTCGCCACACATACCAATCCATCTACTTACTGTCCGGTTCAGACCGTCACGGCGGCACTCTCGCCAAGCGCATTCATTGCGAGCACGCGCACCGAGTAGTCCCGTCCAGGCACGAGGTCCGCGATCGTGTGCGCGCGCAGGTTGAAGCGTTTGACGCGCCACGCCTGGCTCTCAAACGGGAGCGGAAGGGTGCAGCCGTCGCGGGCCTGGAACACCGCGTCCGTCACGTCGATCTGGACGCTTGTCGCAGTCGCTGCTGTCTGCGCCTTCATGACGCATTGGCGAGCCGAAGAGGAGCTTCCGGCACTGGCGCCAATGGAGGCGGTGGGGTCAACTAGCAGCACCTCTTCGACGATAAAGTACATGCCGCCAACGACGACGTTCACAAGCGCGTCGGACGTGAGCGTGAGCGTGTCGACCACGAACTTCTGCACGCACGCGTCGCACAGGACTGGCGCGTTCGCTCCCAGTAGGAGCCTCCCACCTGGAGATCCAGCGTTACTCACTCGCGTACTCAGCGCCACCTGCAGCACAGCTGCTGCCAGTGCGTTGCTGCGTGCGACACTCTCGGGTACTGTCTGCTTCCCGATTGGCTCGTCGAGGCTCGCGAGACACTCGTTGTCGTCCGTGTCGATCTTGCCCTGGCCAGTCTTGACGTCCAGGCCCGGGCCGAACCGGTCGCGGTCGATCGCGATGGAGCCGACGTACGAGTTGCAGTTCGTGTACGTCGTGTCGAGCTTCAGCAGCGGGAGGTTGAGTGGGAACGCCGACGTCGCACTCGTCACTGGGACGATGAACGACACTCGGTACGTGTACCCAAAGTCCCAGCGCGCAGTGCCGTCGCCAAACCGCGTCACCTCTGCAGTCGCGTACGGCACGCCGAGCAAGCGGATGGCGTCCCGCAGCACCGTGTCGGCGGCGTCCCAGACAAAGCACCCGACAGGCGTGCTCGGAGTCGTGTCCAGTACGAGTTTGTACTGGCTGCCCGCCGCTGGCAGCGACGTGTGGTGCGACACGAGCGTCTGGACTTCGACCCGCTCGCCGCATTGGCTCGTGAACGACGGGTTCACGTCCCACTCGACGCGGTATGACGTGATCGGCGAGCCTCCGCTTGTGAGCGGCTCTTCCCACACGACGAGCAGCGTCGAGCTGCTGAGTCGCGTGCGCACGTTGAGTGACTGTGGGACGCTCGGCGCTCGTGCCACAGGGATGGCGCCACGCAGCGGCTTGGCGGTCGTGAAGGCACCGAACCCGATGCTGCTGTACGCGGCCACGCGGACAGTGTACGTGTTCGCGGCTGTGAGCCCTGCAATCACGTACGAGTACGGAAGTCGGCCAGGCGTCATCTGCGAGCGGCCCTTGCGCGTCTCGCTCACGACGACTGTCAGTCCTGCACCGACGCTCGACACGGTGAGTAAGTTCGCGTCGCCGAGCTCTGTGTCGAAGACGACGAGCAGTGGCGTCGGGTTTGTCGCCGCACACACTGTCGTTTGTGCTGTCCCAGCGTTCTTGAAGCGCACTGACACTGCGCCAGCCACGAGCAGCGCCTCCAGTGCTACCTTCACGTCCGACGCCACAGCATTCGCTGGGATCACGCCGGTATCGACGCCCATGTAGCTGAGCTTGAAGCCCACAGCGGCACTCGGTGTTCCTGTGCATACGACCTCTTGGATCTCTTGTGTCGTGCCCACAGAGACGCTCGGCCCAATGCCGTTCGTTAGCGTCGGCATGCAAACGTCGCGTCGAGACGACGTACAGATTAGCAGGTTTGCTCCCGAGACTGCGAGCTTATGGGACTTGATCGTGTCGAGCACCGACAGGCGCTGTTTCTGCTGCCCGCCCTTGTACTTGCGCTGCAAGAACGTGACGACCCAAGTGTACCCGTTCGAGTCGAGCACGCGACTGACTGCGACGTCCTCAATCGTGCTCAGGTTCCGGAGAGCCGACTGCATCCGGACCGCCGAGATGTCGGACGGCAGCTCGCGTGTCCACTGACCGTCGAAGCCGACTTGGAACGTCCCAGAGAGGAATTGCTGAGGCCCCGCAGTCGGCGCCGAGACACTGATTGTGTTGACGTCGCTGAGCGCCGGCGGCGACTGCAGCGGGTGCAGTGTGTACGTTTGCTTCGCGCCGCCATTTACTGTCGCACTCCACCACTCGATTCGATACTCAGAGACGGCATCGCCGCCGTCGTTCCACGGATAGTCCCACTGCACGAGCAGCTCCGAGTTCGACAGCACGTCGACGCGAGGCTGCAACACAGCACTGGGTAGCTGTGGTGCGAGCTGAAGCGACGCTGGTGTCGGGACGGACGCGTCGCCGTATCCGTTCCGGTTGCGCGCAGTGACGCGAGAATAGATTGACACGCCACCGCCTGGTGCAAACATGCTCGTGTCAAGCTTCTGGCGCTGGAACGGAGTGACAGACACCTGTGGGTCTTGCACCGCCTGTAGACTGTACCCGTTTGCGACGAGGCTGGGCGGTGTTGCTGCTATCGCGGCGTCGTCGTCGAACGCAACGTACGTCACTTTCCAGTCGAAACCGTGCTTCGCCACCTTGCGCGTCACATCGACGTTCGGGATGCTGGGGAGCGCCTCGAGCGCCGCCTTGACGTCGTCGTCGGTGGCGTCGAACGGGATCGCTTGCGTTGTTGGCGCGCGGTAGACTGTCGTGTACGCGAGCTGTTCTTTTAGCACAAGTGGGACGTCTGGGAGCGTCCCGGCTGGGGTCCCAGCGAACGCGCTGCAGCCGTTCGTCCCAAGGTCTCGGACTTCTAGCGGCGGTAGTTTCCCACGCACTGACACGCCCAAGAACTCGACCGTGTACACCATGACGGTGGGAGTGCTTGTGAACGACCGCATCACGCGCACGTCATCAATGCCGTCGAAGGCCTCGAGCTCGGCCTCGAGCGCCAGGACGTCCCGCGCAATGTCGGCAGACAGCGTCCCAGAGGACCACAGCAAACACCCGATGTCGTCGTTCAGGTTCGCGCCGCCGTTGCCCCCACGGAGCGACCGCGAGCTGATCTCATCGCCGAACTTGATGCGGTAGCCGCCGATGCCGTGCGCGAGGTTGCTTCCTGCAGCAGTAGTCGAGAACCGAATGCTCTGGACCTCGCGGGTCGCGAATGCCAGCGAGTCGAGCGAGAGACTGACCGGGGTCAGGTAGTCCGAGAACTTGCCCAGCTGAATACTGGTAGCTGCAGTCGCTCGCGTGCAGTCGCAGGTGTTCGCCCCGTCGCACTTGCCGCGCACGCGCAGGACTGGACCGGCTGCTTCCTTGTAGTCGCCGAGTCGAATGTAGTCGCCGCAGCTGGTTGTCAGTGGGCTCGTCAGTGTCACACTGTCGCTGCCTACGCCGCTTGTCACGAGGTTGAACGCGACAGCGACAGGCGTGTCGAGACGGAACAGTGGCAGCAGGTCCGTCAGACGCCCCAGGCGTCGCACAAACTGCGCGCGTGTGGTCGCAGCATCCATCAATGTCCACGGGTTCTGCTCAGCGCAAAGCGGGAGCACAGCCGGCCCCCAGTGGATGTGGATCGGGAGCCCGACAGTGGCCAACATGGCCTCGGAGCACGTGTGCGAGAGCTTGAGCGTGTTCGCGTCCTTCTTCAAGAGCACCGTGGCGCGACACTCAGACGCGACACCGATCGACAGCACTGTCGCGTCCACGATAGTGGCGAACAGACTGCCTGTGAGCGTGGAGATCGTGAGCTCGCTCGCCGCGACCACGAACCCGTTCGTCGTCACGCCTGGGAGCGTGTACTTGACGTTGGTCTCCAAACACACACGTGCGACCTCGTTGCGAACGCGCACGTACTCGCCACGAGAGAACGTGGCGCCCAGGTCTGCGCTGCCGTAGCCGCGGGTCTGGTCCGGCACGGCTCGGAAGACAAAGTTCGTCGCTGCCAGCTGCGACGCGTCGACAAGTGCGCTCACTTGACGCGCGAATGCGCCTTGAAAGCCCGCGTCGTCGATTGTCGCGAGCGTGAACGTGCTGCCGGCAACGAACGGCCCCGTGTGCGCGGCTGTCGTCACACGGTGGAACACTGTCGACGGCGGCAAAGCAACGCGCTGTTTCTTTGCGCTGTTAAAGCCAAACGACGCGTCCCATTCGATCTCGTACCCGTCCACACCGTCGCCGCCGGACACAGCGACTTGGTCGAAGGTCAGCTCCATCGTCGACGCGTTCAGTGGGATCACTTTCACGTTCGCGAGCGCTAGTGGAGCCCTCGTAGGCGCCAAGCTGCTTGCGGCTGCAGCGAAGTCGCCCCTGCCAACATCGCTGACGGCTGCCACGCGCACATAGTAGGGAACCCCGTTCGCTAAGCCCGTGATGTTGTACGCGTACGACGCTCCCGGAGTGGCAGCTGGCAGCTCAGCCCATGTGAACGCGACTGGCGCTTGACCGGTTTGCGTGATGGACGCACTCGCGTCGGCGTTCGCTCCCACGAGGCTGCGCTCGTTCACGACCAACTTGGGCACCGCGGTACCAGCGGGTACTTGCGTCGTGAACGTGACGAACCAGTTGAAGTTGTTGCTGCCAGCGACACCGGCTTGAAAGCGCTCAACGTGCACAACGCCGACTGTCGGGAGCACCTCGAGCGCCTCTTTCATCGCACTTGGTGTCACGTCGTAGCTTAAATCGATCGACTTCCACGGCGTCTTGAGCTTCACGCCTTGGCGAGCGACGCCAGCGTACGCTGCGCGGGTTGTCGCGAGCGTCGCAGCAAGCGTCGTGTCGTAGTTCGTCGCGTCGGCGAGCGGCAGCTGCGTTGACGTGAACGCTCCTGTCGCAGCGACCAAGTACGTCGCCCCGTCGATCACGAGCACATCTCCACGTGCGACGAGACCAGTGAGGTCGGCCGACGTCGTCACGAAGTTCTGACTGTTGACGACGCTGATCGTGCCGGGGAGAGCTCGGTACGGGTACGTCTCGGTAGTCGCGTCGCCGAGCGCTAGTGTGAAGCTCCCGGCAGTGATCGTTCCGGTCGTCTGGACGACTTGGATCACTGGCAGCCCGAAGAACGGGTCCGTGAGCCCGCGCTGGTACCACTCGACGCGGTAGGACGTGACCGCGGTGAGCGCGTCCGGCAGGTTTGCCGGTGCACTCCACTGGACGTTCAGCGAGTACCCGAGCGGCAGCGCCCGTCCGTTCGCCAGTACGACGTTGCGCGGCTGTGAAGGTTTCTGTCGCGGCATCTCACGAACCGGCATCGTGAGCACCGGCACGCCTGCTCCGACTTTGTCGTTCATCGCGTACGCGCGCACGTAGGTCCACTGCGCAGTCGCCAAGCCGTTGATGCGGTACTTGCCGCCAACAGCGCCGCTTTGCACGACCTGTCCGAGTGCGTCTCCGTTTGACCCGCTGTCGAACAACGGCTTCGGATCCCACTCGATGATGTAGCCTGTGATCGGAGTCCCGCCACTGAAACTCGGCGGACCGTACGCTACAATCAGTGACGTCGGGCCTGCGAGCGTGAGCACAGGCGGCGCAAGCGGATTAAACAGCGACGTCGGCGCAGTCGGAGCCTCGAACGGTACCATCGCAGACATAGGCGCGCTCACTCGTCGGATACCATAGCCGACAGCGTTCAGTGCTGACACGCGAACAAAGTACGTCGTGCCTGGCGTGAGACCTGGGATCGTGAACGCGTACGGCAGTGTGGATGCCACTGTCGGGACAATGACGCCGCAAGCCGTCGGCCCACTCGTCGCGACGACGACGCCGTCGACAGTGGAGGCTGTCGGACAATACAACTTCCCGCCTAGGCTCCCGGCTTGGCCGCCGTTGATAGGAGCCGACGAGATCAGAACGCGCGCCACTCCAGCATTCTCAGCCGACAGCAAGTTCTGCGCGACTGTGAAGTCGGGCACGACGTCCACTTCAGACAGGAACGTGACCTTCCACACACATTCATTCGCTCCCGAGCACGCGGCACGAGACACGCTCACTTGCCCAACGTTCGGCAGGTTCTGCAGCAACGTCGTCATGTCGGCCGCCGACGCGTCGAACGGGATCGCGGAAGTCGACTGGCTGCTCTTCACCTGGCAGTAGGCGCACATCGTCGTGTCGAGCGTGAGGCGGAATGCTCCAGAGAGCTTCTCAGCTGCGGTCGACACGGTCTGGACGACCTGCACGTGCTTCGGCATCGCAGCCCAGTCGCCGTTCGCCCACTCGACGAGGTACTTGGCGACAGCGGAGCCGCCGTTGCCGTTCAGATCCGTCGGTTGCAGGATCTTTGGTGGCAGGAAGGTCACGCGCAGTGAGCTCACGCGCATCTCTGGTGCGACGTCGCTGTTTTCGTCCGGCGTAAGCGCTCGGAGAACGACGTCAGGCGACGGCGGCGGGTCGCTCGTCGTGATCGGCGCCACTGCGATGCTGTCGCTCGAGGCACCATATCCGAGCGAGTTATGGGCGGTGACGCGGATATTCACGGCCACGCCCATTGCAAGACCAGTAAGCTGATACTGCAGCGCTTGGCGCCGTTGCACCGACAGCGTCTTGCCTCCGAACGTCCGACAGCGGTGCCCTGCGACAGCCTTAATCGCTGTCGGTGAAGTCACCGCCGCGACGACGAGTTGGCAGTTTAGCGGGTTCACCTGTCCCACAGTCAGTCCGGCATCCACTGTGAGGTAGTCGCCGACACGGATCACGAGGCTGTTGCCCGGGTTCACGACAGTCAAGACGTCCGCGCCGTCTAGATCCGTCGCACAGCTTGCGCACACTTGGACGCTGGCCCAGAGCGATGGTGTGCTGGCGAGAGCGCCAGACGCTTGGACGATCGCGCTCGCTCTAGCAGGTGACTTGAAGTCTGCTTGCGTGTCCCACTCGACACGGTACCAATCGACAACCTCGAGTCCCACCCAGGCGTTCGGGTCGGCGAACGCGACCCAGAGTGCGTTCTTCGTGAACCCAAACGCGTTCGCTGTGCTGCTCCCTCCTTGGGCTGTCAGTTGTGTGGGGATCACAAGTGTCGGCGAAGCAGGGAGCTGTCGCGTCGCAATCGTCGACCCGCCCAACGACGGTGTGCACGCCTCGATCCCATCTTGGCACACTGGTGTCGCTACTGCGCCTGCTCCGATGCCTTCCGCGTTCTGTGCGCGCACTCGCACTGAGTACACAGTGTTTGGCGTCAATCCTGTCAGCACGGTGCTGAACCAGACCTGGGGCGGGCTGTCGGCTGTCGAGTACTGAACGTCGTTCGGAATGATAGTCGCGAATCCGCTTCCTGTACCGTGCAGCGCGTCAACGTTCACTGCTCCACTGCTATAGTCGTCGCAGCCGTGGTTCGGCAGCAGGTTGTAGACGATCATTCCGGCGCCCCACGCCGCGTTCACGCCCGCCACAGTTACGAGACACTCGGGCGTCAGTGTGCTGAGAGCGACAACCTGGTTCACTGCCAAGACCTTGTTCGCGTTCAGCGTGAGCTTGAAGTTGCTCAACGTCGTGGCGCAGCCGGCACACACGCTGACGCGCGCAAAAGCGTCGAGCGAGTACTCGACGAGGTACTTGGCGGCCGCGCCCCCTTCGGTCGACAACGGCGCTTGCCACTTCACCTTCAGCGCTGTTCGATCCCGAGGATCGTTCGCGACAAACACGTTCACGGGAGCGAGCGGAGGGGCTGCTGGGCTCAGCCGCAGTGTGTTTGCGCATGGCGGATCGTGGCACACGGCTGTCGCTGTTCGTGCGTCGCCGGCCCCGACCACGTTGATGGCCGCGACACGTACAAAGTACGGCGTGCCAGCGACCAGTGCGCCTCCGTCGATCTCGGTGCTTGCCCAAACATTCCCAGTGACCGGTGTGCACGCCGTCGTCCCGTCCGTCGCGACGACCATGAGCTCTGTCACGTCGCGTTGCACCGACTTGCCTGTGAACGTGATGCGGAACTTGCGGCCAAGTGTCGTGTCGAGCGACACTGCGACGTCGTCGCCTGCAATCGTCTTTAGCGCTGATTGTACATCCGCGGCTGTCGCTGTGTGAACCAAGCACGGGTCCGTGATCCGGTTCGTGTGCACCGAGTACGCTCCATTCGGGAGTTGGCACGGCGTCGAGCCGCCCGGGACCATCACTGGCAGGCGATTCGCAAGCGCGCTGGTGGGTGTCACAACCTGAAACACACACGCGGCGCCGGCTTTGTCGACAACGAACTGCGTGTTCGTCCCGAGCACTGTCTTGAGGTCAAAGACCGCCGCTGTGAAGTCAATGTAAGCGTTGTCCGGGCCGAACTGGAGCGGGCACGCCACGCACCATTGCTCTGTGAACGCAGTGCCGCCCATCGCGATGCGGTAGGACCCAGCAGCGCCAGCTGATAGCGACAGACTCTGCACTTCCGCCCCGATTGGGAACACGCACGGCGCACTGACGCATGTCGTCAGCGTTCGCACGTCGTACGACGACGGCTTGTCCTTGAAATCGCTGTTCGTGTCCCACGTGACCCGATAGTGCGTAATGCTCGCGCCACCGTCGCCCGCGCGAAAGCCGAGCGCGTTCAGCGTCGGCTCGGTGAACAGCACTTCTAGCTGGCTTGGGATATCCAGCGTGCTCACTCGCAAAGACACTGTCGTTGGTTTGAACGGCAGGGCCGCTGTTGGGGCGATGCTGTCGCGCAACGGGATCACCTGGAGCGTCGTGCTGTCAACGACAGAAGCCAAGACCGGACTCCCGTACCCAAAGTTCGCGCCAGGCTTGATCGCTAGGCCGCCGTTGAACGCCGACACGCGGACATAGTACGCGGTGCCGGTCGCGAGTCCGCGGATCGTGTACGTCGTCGACGCGGCCGGCACGACTTCAGTGAAGGCCGCTGCTGTCGCGTACGTTGCGCCGCCAGCGCATGGAACCGACTTGGCAAAGTCCGCCGTGTCGCTCCATTCGACAAGGTACTTTGTCGGCGTCGACGTGGTCGGCACCAGCCAGCTCACACCGAGCGACGTCGCATCCACGACCGATACTCGAACATCAAGCGGCCCTGTTGAAGGCACAACCTGTGGCTGCAGTGTCGACACCTTGGATGCCAGCAGGGCTCCTGCAGTGACCTCAAACACGACGATGCTGACTTGGGTGATTGCTCCGGTTGGCACGGTGTCCAGATTTGCCTGCAGGTTCCCGAGCGAGCTCGGCTCGATGCCGTCGACAGAGGCTGTGACGAACGTGATCGTCCACTCCAAGCGGTACACATCAGCGGTGTCCACGCCACTGGCGTCGAAGGGCGTCGCTACAGGTCCTTGTGAGTGGTCGTTTCTCGTCACGGACACGACGCCGACAAAGTCGAGCGCTCCGAGCGCGTTCTCGACCGCCAGCGCGTCGGCGCTCACTGGAATCGACGCTGTCGGCAGCCCGGCGTAGTTGGCAAATGACAGCTTGAACGTCTGCGTAGTCAGTGTCGCGCTTGCGAGCACGACACGTGAGGTACGCGTGTTTGTCGCGATCGGCGTCGCGAGCGTGGGCTCGCCGTAACCGAACGAGTTGTACGCGAGCACGCGCACAAAGAGCGGCGTCGTGTCCAGTCCGCGGATCACGTACGTGAAGAGCTTTTGTCCGTCAACAGCAGCGACGCCAGCTGACATGAGAACTGTGTCGGAGCCGGAGAAGACGCTCTGCATCTCAAAGTTCCGGCTCATGTCCCACTGGATCTTGAACTGCGTCACGGCGAGTCCACCGCTGTACTCCGGCTCGGCCCACGACACCCCAATACTCGTCGGTGACAGTGGAGACGCAGTGACGTCGCGGGGTGCGATCGGTGGGCGGTTCTGCGTTTGAACCGGCGTCCGGTACGCGACAAACTCGCTCACGTACCGCGCGTTCGCCGAGCTGAACCGGAACGCGTAGCTTTGCTTGCTGTCGAGTGCCGACGTTGGGCCAGTTCCGATGGCAACACTGGACGGGAGTCCTCCAGGCGACACCTCCTTTACATGCGCACACGGCGTCGTTCCAGTCAGCGTGCCTCCGCACGCCATGCGCGCGAACGGACTTGTGCCGGTCGCGTCTGTGCTCACGAGAAGCAGCGGGACGTCGTCGGCGTACATCGTGAATGTCACGCTCCACTTGTACCCGTAGTGCTGACGCGCGAAGAGTGTGCGCGTCAGTGCGCTCGTCGTCGTGACCGCGACCTCGTCGACACTCGAGAGTCCCTCGAGCGCGGCTTTGATGTCGACTGCGCTCGCGTCGACGGCGATACTCGCTGTTGACTCGCCGCAGAAACTCAAGTACACGGAACCGCCAAGGTCGATGCGAGACCCAGCCGAGATGAACACGCGCTGCACTTCGTTATTGGGCGTTACGACGACTGTCGTAATCACCGACGGCCGCGAAAACGTCGTCAAGCTCCCGTTCACGCGCTCCTCGACGTTGATCGACACGTCCATGACCGACGACGACGGGGTCGTGACTGTCGCTTCCATTCGACGCACGTCGCCCATTGCGTCGCCGAACATGACTCGCCACTCAAACCCGTAGCTATCGCAGACGATGCTTGTTCGAGTCACCGACGCGATCGCCACCTCTCCGGAAGCTGGGGTCCCAATCATGTTTGACAAGACGCTCTTCACCTTGTCGCCCGAATCGTCCCAGGCAATCGAAGCGCTCTCCGAGCCGTTCACGCGCACGCGGAACGATACGCCGCGGAGATTCGAGTACTGACTTGTGAGGCGGATCACCTGCTCTTCTTGCACGCCTCGCGGTGTGTCGTACTGGACCAGGTACTTGGCGATCGCCGAGCCTCCACTGTTGAGCGGCGCAGCCCAGGACGCCAGCACGGCCGTTGCCGACAGCGATGCGATGCTCAAGTCCTTTGGTGGATCCGGGTTACTCTGAACGCGCTCGACTGCCGGCGTCGAGAACCGCGTCTCGCCAAAGACGTTGCCGACGCCGTTCCACGCCGACACGCGCACGTGGTACGCGACACCAGGTCGCAAGTCGCGGATCGTATAGCGGGCCCAGCCGTTGGCGTCGACAATCGCGCTCTTGCTCACGACAGCAGCTCCGTACAAGGGGCTGCTCATGATTGGTCGGCTGCCAACGCGAGCGCGAGCAGTGAGACACTTGAGCGCAGCACCAGCGGTCGTGCTCGTGAGACCGGACGCGTCACACGACAGCAGCGGCTTGTTCGGCCCCAGTCGCGTGACAAATACGACTGTGTACTGGAACCCAGTGAACGTCGTGCCGGCTTTCTTAAACACTTCGACGACACCGAGGTCGTCAAAGTTGTCGGCGCTTCCGAGCGCAGTGAGCGCCTGCTTCACGGCGGCTGCGCTCGCATCGAACGAGAGCCAGCCAGACTTCTTCTGGTTGTATGTGAGTTGGAAGCGGCCGCCGAGGCGCCCGAGATCCGTCGAGACGGTCACAACCTGCTGCTCAAATCCGTTGTACTGCTTGATCACCGCGACCGATTCGAGCTTGGCGTTGGTGCCTTTCAGCGCTGTCGCTGCTGACGCGGTCTTTGAGGTGCTGAACGCCGAGTACAACTCCGTGTCGTCGATCGACACCTTGAGCAGCGGCAGCTCACCGATCACGCCGTTCGCGTTCGCCTTTTGCGTCAGGAACGTGACAAACCACGCAAAGCCGTTGCTCGCGCTGCGCCGTCGCACGCGCACGGTGCCGACCGACTCGAGCGCAGTGAGCGCAGCCGCGATTTCGTCGGCGCCAACGTCCCACGGCAGCGCAGGTGTCGTCACGACGTCCATGAACGACAGCCGAAAGCTTCCGCGTACGTCGTACGCATCGGCCGACAACAGCAGCATCTGTGTCGCGTGCTGTGCGTACAGCACCTCGTCATTCAAGGCAGCGGCAGCAGCTGCGCCAGCCATAGCGCGCTGCTCGACAGCCTCCATACCCATCGTGTCCCACTCAATCTGGTACTGCGTCACGTCGCCGCCGCCATTGTCGTGCACAGTGTTGAACGTGACCAGCAGACTCGGTTCAGCGCTTGTCGGCGTGATCGCAACTATGGTCGGTGGTGACGCCTGCGTCTTTGGAACGGCGAACGGCGGCAGTCCGACGCCAGGCTTGAGCGAGTACCCGAACGAGTTGTACGCGAACACGCGCACGTAGTACGCCTGGCCAGTACTGAGTGCTCCAACGATCGCTTCGCACGGGGAGAAGAGGCAGTCGACTGCAGGGTTCACGAGGCCTTTCGTGTCGTATCCGAGTGCAGCGCCGTTCAGTCCCGAGCTGAAGCTCGGCGACGTGTCCCACTCGACGCGGTACTGAGTGATCGCGTCGCCACCGTTGCTAAACGGCTGGCTCCACAGCACGCGCAGCGTCGTCGCGGTCTCAGTCAGCACCTGCACCATCCGCGGCTCGGCCGGTCGCTGCTTGGGCGGGGCGAGCGACAGCGGAGTCGATACGCGAGGTACGTTGCAGCCGAGTGAGTTACACGCACTCACGCGGGCGTAGTACGCCACCCCTGGCAACAGGTTCGTCACCAAGATCGAGTACGGCGGACGGGAGCTTGCGAGATCAGAGAAGACGACCGAGTGGTAGTCTTTCGGGAGCACACCAGGCACAGTCCAGCCGACGAGAGCCGTGTACATCGCCGTTGCTCCTTGGAACGCTTGGTCGACTGTGATCTTGTTCGCGGCGACAGCGACGACACGGTACACGCCGGCTTCGACTCCAGTGTCAATGATCTGCACGTACTGCCCGACTTTAGCGTTCGGATCGCTGCCGGTGTTGGTGAAGTCGTAGCTGCCGAGAAAGGCGGCCACGGTCGCCGTAGTGCTCCCAACGTGTACAGGGTCCAACCTGGCGCCGACCTCGACTGTCACTTGCGGCGCCACGAGCTTGGAGCTCAGAATCTGCAACGTCTTGCCTGCCGCCGCTGGCGTCTCGGCGAGAAACGTGATTTTCCACTCGTACCCGCCAGCGATCATCACCGTCGACCGCTCGACGTGGACGCTCCGTATCGTCGAGAGCGCTTCCAAGCTCTGCTGAAGCTCGAGCTCGTCGACGTCACTCGGGAGGTCGTTGGTGGTCGCGCCGTTGTACTGTACTTGGAACGTGCCCAAGACCGCCGCGGTGCCTGAGATCTTGAGCATCTGCACTTCGTACCGTACTGGCGGCTGCATGAACCACTCGAGCACGTACTGCGATACAGCGGCGCCATTGGCGTTCGGCGGCGGCAGCCACGAAAGCCGCAGACTCGAGCACGAGTCCGCAACCGAGTATACGCCCCCGCCACCGTCGTTCCGGGACGACGCGGCTGGCAACACGCTGAGTGCCACGCCGCCCATGCCCTCGAGCAGCTGGTCGGCTTTCGCGCGAGGCACCTCAAACGACGGCACTGTCAGACTGGCTGGTCCCACTCCCATTACGTTCTCTGCGCGCACTTGCACGACGTACGCCAGCCCAGGCTGCAGCTTCCCGATCGTGTACTTGTACCGGATCGACGCCGGGTGCTGTGAGAGGAAGAAGCCCGGCGTCTCGCGGAACGTGACGGTCGCGGTGCTTGGGTCGATTACGAAGCCCGTTGCGTTGTTGAGACTCACAGCGGCCCACTCAACGACGTAGTTGGTCATCTTGGCGGCGTTGTCGGTCAGCGGCGCGTCCCACACGACGTGCAGGCTTGTCGGGTCGCCCGCAACAAGGCGAAGACTTGCGGCTGTCGGCGCTGACGGAACCGCCATCGGCTTGAGTGATACAGGAGCGCTCGGCAGACCGTAACCGGCCGACGTGTGCGCAGCCACTCGGACGTCGAATCCTGAACCACCGGGTCCGCCGAGCCCTTGCGCTGTCGGTGGCGTCGTGGACGCGGCCTGGGTCAATCCATTGATTGTGAACGTGTACGGAGCGAACCGGACGACATCGAGCGGCACCTGCGTCGAGGATCCGAGCACGGCTGCCGTGCTGATCGTGCTCTCACTTGCTGCGCACGTGATGGTCGGTCCGGCGCCAGGGTTTCCTGTCGCGGCAGTCAAGCCCTTCGCGCAGACGCCGCTATACCCCGAGCCAATGAGATTGTTCCCGTTCACCTTGATCGCCAGCAGGGTCTGCACGCGCGTGTTGAACACGATGCGGTAGCTCACGACCGCCGCGGTCGCTGTCGACGTCACCGACACGTCTCCAGCGCCGTCCAATGCTTCAATCGCTGCCTCCATGTCGGCGTACAGGACGTTCGACGCGAGCGGACCCGTGATCAAGCCCGGGTCGAGCTCGATCGTGAACGTCCCGCCCGTGTTTGCCTTGTCGATCTTGACGACCTGAATCTCGGGAGTGCCGTACGACCCCGTTGGCCACCACTCCACCTTGTACCCATCGACAAAGGCTCCGCCGTCGTCTGCTGGAGCGAAGAAGCTCACTTGCAGTGCGTCGGACGCTGCGATCGCGAGTGCTACGTTCACTGGAGCTGTCGCCTTAACCCCCGACACGCTCACAGCGAACGGACTCGAGACAATTGGCGCCGAGCGGTGAAAGAGCCTGTCGGACGGGATCACGCTCTTGTCTTGCGACAACGACTCCCACAGCAGCTTCACCGCCGCAAAGCCAGTGTCCTCCTTGTACTCTAGCACGATCTCTGTGAGACGATCCTTCACGAACCGCACTGTCGTGTTGGCTCGGAACTCCATTGCTGCTACAGCCGACGCGCTGTCGTCGATCTCGTTCTCAAACGCGTCAAAGAGCAGTTCGTTCTGGACCCAGAGACGCGCACCGTCGTTTGCGATCACTGAGAGCATGTAATCCTCCGAGAACGACGGCTTGACGTACCCTTCCCACCGCACGCTCACAAAGTCCTTGCTGGTCGGCGTGATCCAGTCTTTCCACGCAAAGTCGATCGTCCGGTCGACACGCACGAGCTCCGGTTCACCAAACAGCCAGCGGTTGTTGTAGTAGCTCCCCCACAATCCGCGCGGCTTTGTGTGCTGCACGTCGAGCATGTACGCGTTCGCCCGCGGCGTGTCGTACGTTGCGACGTACTTGCCGCCTGAAAGGTACGTTAAGTCCGCACTCACGACCTCGGAGCCGGTCAGCGTCGCCACGAATGAGTGGCCAAGGCGGCCGAACTGAGACGTCAGCACTTCCCCCACCGACGTCGACGTCGACGGACAAACCGCAGTGACTGCGACGCGGGCGTCGGTGCCGAGCAGCAAGTAGCCTTCTGCGTACAGAAGCGCGACGTCGAGACCGTCGACTTCGGTCGACACCATCGTGATCATCCACGTCAGCCCTCCGTTGAGCCCTGGAGCCGGAGTGCTCACTGCAACAGCGTGCAGTCCATCCAGCGCTTCTAGTGCTCTACTTAGCGTTACAGAGTCGACGTTGAACGGCAGCATCGGCGTCTGGTTCTCGCGGTACGACAGCGAGAACGTTCCCGACAGCTGCGAGCTCGCTGTCGTCTGTAGTCTCTGGGTGCGCAGGCTGTCGCACGCTGTGACCTTTGTCGCGACAGTGCCGACACCATTGACTGACAGCCCGACAGGGTCCACCGCGACTGACGGCAAGTCACCGAGCTCCGAGTCAAATTTGACAATGTACGTGAACCCGGCGCGAGCTGTCGCCTGCTTGTATACCTTAGCTGCCGCGTCCGTGCTGAGCTGGTACGGTGACGAGAGTGTGATCGTCGTCGCAGAAATGGCCACGACAGTGAAGACGGGACCCGTCGTCGACCCGACTCGGATCCAATCGTTCACCTGAAACGTCGCCATGAGATCGTTCCCGCCGGTTTGCAGCACCTCGGACGTCTTGGTGGCTGTCACGGTGCTCGCCACGAGCGTCTGGACGTCGTTCGTGTCGACTGTGACGCCGCCAAGAGACACCAGCCGCTCCAACTCGGCTTCGACGGCTTTGATCCCGGCATTGAACGGCAACGCCGCGGTTTTCTGCCCACGAAACGCGAGTGCAAACGCCCCGGCGAGCTTGCTCCCGACACCGGCACCGGTGATGGCGGTCTCGATGATCTGCACCTCTTGGAGCGGAGCGCCCGTGACGCCGTTGCCGGTTCCATCGAGCAAGTTGCTGTGCATGTCCCGCGTCTCGATAACAAAGCTCGTTTGCGAGTGGAACTTGCCACTGTGCAGCCCGCTCAAGCCGACCATGTTGGTGCTTCCTGGCCAGAACGGCGTGTTCGAATCCACGGCCGTGCACTTCTCCGGCACGATCTTTCCGTGTGCGACGATGGTAGTGAATGGACTCACGCCGTTGGCAGACACGACGTTCCCAGTCGACGTGCTCCCGTCCTCAAAGATCCGCACGGTCGGGTTCGTCCCGCCGACGAGCGTGTGTCCGACAAGGCGGAGCGCCGGCACGTTCCCGACAAGGAACGCATTCGGCACGAGTCGACCGGTGGTGAATCGGCTCGAGGACCAGAACTCAACTTGGCTCATGCCTGGCGTCGCTCCGACGAACATCACTATAAACTCGCACGATTTGAGGAGATCGACAGCCGACTTGGAGACGCTGACGCCACCAACGCCGACTGACGGGAGACTCTCAAGCGCAGATTGGAACGCGCTCGCTGTCGCGTCGAAGCGGATCATGTCGGTCGCTTGACCGTTGAACTCGAGCTGTAGGAAGCCGGCTGTGAGCGGGTTCGCTGTCGTTTCCACGCGCACGACTTGGACTTCGTTCACGATCGGAGTCCCGAGCGTCGATGTCGTCTTGATGTGCTCGTGACCCTGTCTTTGGACCACGACTGCTGCGATAGAGGGACTTCCGTTCGCCCCGACAAGGTTGTTCACGGTCCCGACGACCTCCATGTCGACGCTCGACGGCACACTCTTGTAGGTGATGACGTAGTCGAACCCAAAGTTTGCTGCGTTCGTTGATCGCACCACGTCGATCTGTGTCGGCGCGACAACCGACTGATTCGCTGTCGGCCACGACGGGGGTTGGAAACTCAGCAAGTTGAGTAGTGCCGTCTGCACTTCTGAGGCATTCGCGTCGAACGACAGACTGACTGTCGTCTCGCCTTTGAAGCGCAGGGCGAACGTCCCGCCACGGTCCTTAAGCTGTCCAAAGACTGTCGACACTTTGTGCACCTCCGGCAGCGTTTGCGTCGTCACGACGACAATGTGCAGCCCCGACTTGATTGGTGAGTACGACACGTTGTAGAGCCCTTCTTGCATGTACTGGATCGCGCCAATTGTCGGCACCTGCGACGCTGTGAACGGCGCCGCTTTCGGGAACACGCGCACGCGCGGAGCATCGCGAGTGTCGGTGTCTTCCCTGTTGTTTCCGTGCGTGTCCTTCATCTGGATGAAGAACGTCGCGTTCTCTCCAGCCACTGACGTGTACAGTCCACGGCCGTAGGCTGTCGACACGCTCGGATTCGTGTCGCCGGGCCGCACGACGACGGTTTTCGGGAACCCACGCACTGACTGAGCTGCACGGGCTTTCGTCAAGACCCGTGACGTCACCTTTGCGTTGTTCCCCGTCAGTGTGCTTTCGAACACTGGGGTGAGCAGCGTCTCTTGAACAGTAGTCGGTATATCGAATGTGAACGTGACAAGCCAGTGACAGCCTTTAGTCGGGTCGTTGATCACACACGAGCGCACAACGTTTGCGCCGCCCAGAGGGACCACGTTCAATGCTTCCAGCGCTGTCGTCACGTCCGCCGCTGGAGCGTTGAACGCGATGTCCGTCGTTTGCTCGGGTCCGAGGTTGAGGCGGAAGGAGCCTCCCAGCGACGAATCCGACGTTGTCATGACCGCTTGGACAGCGTTCACGCGAGGGAGCTTCACGCTCAACGTGTACGCTCCTTTCACGTACGGCACGAACGAGATCGCGTGGTGGCCAGTCCGTGCGCCGGCTTTGAACACGGGAACAAAGTCGTTCGACTCGCCTAGGAACGGCGACGCGAGCGGGACGGTCGTGCCGTCAATTGTGCTGTCGGTCCGGTGCACGACGTGCGACTCGACGCCGACAATCATGCGGTCGCCTCGTTTAAGCGGGTCGTCGGACGGGAGCGCACGGAAGTCGCTGCTACACGACGTCAGCGACGCACGGCCGCGCACGGCTGCGCACGTGCCCAAGTACCGCCAGTGCGCAGGCAGAACACTCGAAACAGCAAATCCGGACGACGTGAAGGCGTCGCACCCGTGGTTCGCTTCGACGACGAGCTGCGTTGTGGCGCCGACGGTAAACGCCGACGTCGCCTTGCTCGTGAAGAAACAGTCGCGACGGTGAGCGAGCGTGCCTGGATTCGCGCCGAGGACGCGGAAGCGCGTGCCGGCGATCAAGTGGCGTAGGATGTCGGCGTTCACTGTGAGCGTGTTTGCGGTTGTGTCCAAGGCGACTGCACACGACGGACAGAGGTACGTCGGATCAATCGTGGCTGGCGTGCCCGACACCACGTCGTTCGTGCGGCCAAGCTTCGCCCAGCCGTCGATACCCACGAGCGACACTTCGAGCGCGTCGTGACCGTCCTGGGCCTTGACATTACCAGCGCTGTCATGCGCCTCGATCTCAAACACGTACGTCTCGAGAGCGCGCGTCGTCACATTTGACTGGCTCAACGCTGCGTCGGACGAGTACGCGTCGATCGAGTTGAGCAGCTGCGAGGCGTTGAGAGCGCCAGCGTACGTCTGGATCGCCACGGGAGTGTTCTTTAGCGCAGACGACGCGAACAGGCTGTCGGCCGGCACGACTTCGGTCGCGAACGCCGCCTCACAGCTCCACTCGAGCTTGACGAACGACTGCGCGTCGCGTGTACGGTACTTGAGCCGCAGCGCATAGAACGCGCCACGCTGCAATGTCATCGTTGCGGAGCTCGAGAGTGAGTTGAACGACACGCCTGTACCGACACTCAGCGAGTCGATCAGCACATGACCGCCGACCTCGAGCACCACTGCGTCGTCTGCGCCGACCGTGAACGTGTGCTCTCCGCTGGCGCGCGCGCGGACCTCGCCGTCCCAGACAACGCTGTAGTACTTGTTTGGAAACGGTTCGCCGAGCGGCGAACTCTCTTGCCACTGGAAGCTCACGACACTGCCAGATCGCGTCGCGTAGAGGTCTGTAAAGTCGACGTTGCTAAAGTACCGCGCGGTGAGTCCCCCGGCCTGTCGGCGCTGGAGCGTGAGCATGTACTCGCCTGCAGCTTGGGGCACAAACGTCGCTGTGAAGACGCCGTTCGTGTTTGGCGCTGTCTCACTGATGCTCACTGGGTACGCGTCGGTAGCACCGAGCGGTCCCACAAGCCGCGCCACAAACGCGTTCACGCCCATCTCTGTGCTCGACTCGAGCTTGTTCTGGAACCTGTCGATCGCTTGGACTGTAAACTGCTGGGCCACGCCCTGTACCACGACACTGGGAGCCGTGTGCGTGCTGTCCTTCCCACTCGCTGCCGCTGGGTGCACCAGCACGCTCGGTGGGAAGAACGTGTTTTGACTCAGCACCTTGACGTTGAGTGCGTACGAGCCCTTGACTTCGGGCGACACTGTCACGTTGAAGAGTCCGGTCCGAGAGCCATCGTAGATGATCCCGACAAGCCCTTTCTTCGCTTCCACTACGCTCAACTGGGTGATCCCTTCCCGCGCGTTCGCAGTTGCAAAGAGGCGCTGGTCTCCGATCGTCCGGAACGCAATCACGACAGGAGCCGGCGTGACTGTACCTACCATGCAGACCTGCGCTTGTGTGCTCGTGACGTCGACACCTCCGACCGCCATGACAGCTGCGAGCGCGTTCAGTTGCGACTGGAACACAGCGATCGCAGTGTTCGCTGCGACCGTGAGCTTGCTGGAGCCAAAGACGAGGTCAAACGACGACGTCGCGGCGTTCGCAGGGTCCACGAGACACGACAGCTGTTGCACTTCTGTGTTAGCGATTGCAACCGGCGTCTCCTGCTTCGCGCTCCCTTTTACGGACTCGGTCAAGTAGATGTCGTTGTCGGTCGCGGACCACTGAGGCAACGGCACGTCGGCTGGGACTTCAAACACGAGCTCCAGCGCTGTCGCGTTCGCGATGCTGCACACTGGAACGAACGCTGCAGCCGCCGCCGACACGTGGCCGTCGCGAACGTACACACGGATTCCGGTTGTGACGATCGTCCTGAGTTGCGTCTCGAGCTCGCTTGGCGACATGTACGGCTGGATCAGTGTCGATGCGGTGGCGTACGTGAGTGTGAAGGTACTTGAGCCGCGACACACGAGCGTCTGTATCTCCTGTACGCCCGGATCTTCAAACACAGTGTCCATTGTAACTGCGATGTCGGTCGTCGTCGTGAGCGAGCGGTTGTTCCCTGCTGTCCCGCGCGCGAGCTCGACGACTTCGACGAACGGCTTGAACTGTCCGTCGTCGTTCATTAGCAGCGTCGTCGAGTCCGCGACGAGCTCCGGCACATTGCCAGAGTGCGACATGTACGTGACTGTCCACTGCGCGAGCGTCACGGTTCTCGCCGCCGCGGTCTCTGTGCTAATGTCGAACCAATCACGTGTCACGGACACTGTGTCAACTGAGCTCAGCGCTTCGATCACAGCGTCCAGCGCCGCTGCTGACGCGTCGAACGGGAGACTCGTCGTCGCTTCCTTCTGGTCGTTGGATAGCAGGCGAAACGAGCCCCACGCAGGGTACACGCCACTCACACCGCCGCCAGTGTCGTGCTCGTTGGTGATCGTCAGTGCCGACCCGACTGCCTTCGAGTACACGAGCGGTGCGACATTTCCAACGAGCGCGTCAAACTGGACGAAGATGCGCTTCGGCACTGCTGCGCACACAGCAGTCTGCGTTCCCTCGGCAATGACCGTGACTGGCGACTGCACGAGCGCCGCCACGAGTGCTGCGAAGCTCGTGCCGCCAGCCGCGCCTGTGAGTGCGGCATTCGCGTCCACAGTCGTCGTCCGACCACCGAATGCGACAGTGAAGACCCCGTCGGTCGCTGGGTTTGCAGACGTGCACGTGAGCGTCTGGACCTCTTTCCGGCACGCAGTGACGCCGCGTGTGACCGACGACACTGTAGCGCCGACTGCGCTCAGCAGCGGGAGGCTCCCACTGTCTTTCGTAAACGTCACTAGGAACGAGTGCGTCACGACCACTTTCGTGTCGCTCGGGTTGTCTGCGGCCGCGGAGACTTGGATGCCACCGTCTGTGATCGTGTAGAGCGCCTCGAGCTTCGTCTTGACGCTCGCGAACGTCTCCTGGTCGGCGATCGAGACTGTCGGCGAGTTCCGGAAGCTCAGCGTGGCTGTTGCGCTCGAGACGAGTACTTTCTGCACCTCGGACGTCGGCGGCAGCGTCACTGCTCGTAGACGGACGACTTGCTGCTCGAGCCGACGTGTGTCTTTGAGCTGCACCTGGAACCGCAGCGGCTCGCCGGCGATCAGCTCGATGAGCGGGTCACTGAAGTTCTCCACGAGCCAGTTCCCATTCGCTGCGCGCGAGCTCGGACCGTGCGTCACGTCGTCCGCGACAGTGACTGTGAACGGACTGCCGTGCACGTGCACCTTTTCGTCCCACGTTGTGACCGACACCTCGTACGCGCCAGCAACGTGCGGGTTATAGTGCACGGGGTACACACCTGCGGCGGCCGTGTACGCGACCGTGAGCGGCGTCGCGAACAGGCTCGTCGAGAGCCCACTCGGGTACTCGACAGCGAGGTGTGCGTCGCTCCACTCTTGTAGGTGCGACACGAACGTGATGAGCCATCGGTAACCGCCAGCACCGCCGCCACCTGCTGGAGGCACCAGGACACGGTCGACGTTCACTGTCGTGGACGTGTGCAAGTCCTCTAGAATGTACTTGAGTGCTGGTGCAGTCACTGAGTGTGGGATCAGAGGCGTCAGTCGCCCGCTCGCAGTCCTCGCGACACGCAGTGGCCACTGCTTGTTCGTGAACGCGCTGCACCCGTGCGCGCTCGCGACAGTGACTGTCGTCGCCGTCATGACTGTTGCGGTGAACACGCACTCTTGCACGACAAACTTGACGCCAACAGCCAGCAGCCCGACCAAGTTCGCGGTCACCGTGATGTCGTTCGCTGCGAGCGTCGCAACGCAGTTCGCACACAGCGGGTAGCGGAAGCTGCCGAACGTGAGCTTGAAGAACCCGCTCACAATCGCATCGGCAGACTCGAGGGTCTGGACCGCGGAGCTCGTCCGGATCGTCTCGTTCTTCCCACGCAGCACGACAAGGAACGCGTCCGAGCGACCGTCGCCTGTCGACTTAGAGTGCGTCGTTCGGTCCCCGACACGGAGGTTCCCAAACGTGTCGCGCGCGAACACTGTAAACGACGTGTCGTGGCCGCTCGTCGCCTGCGACAGCGCCATTGTCGCGGCGTCGTCGACAGTGGAGCTTGGACCGTGGAGCTCCGAGTGCGCGACCTTGAGCGCTGCTGGCGTCCCAAGCGCTTGACACACTGTCGCGGGACACATCAAGATCGGCGAGCCGTTCAGGAACGTCTGGAGCTCGTATGTCCCTGCTCGCGGAATCGAATACTGGACCTGGTAAAGTCCGAGCGGCGCCGACGCAGGTGTCACGGAGAGCACACTGCTCCGAAACTGCACGCTCCGGTCCGCGACTAGCACCATCTTAGTCTCGAACGCGTCGTTCCCTGCGAGCCGAATCGCGTTGCCGTACGTGTCGCGGCCCTGGACCGTAAAGTTCGACACCTGGCCGGCCACTGCCTCGACGAGCCCGTCGACGATGCCGTACGACGTCGCCGCATTGCCGAGCGCTTGGCTCATGTGTGGCGTCGTCGGTCCGGGTGCGATCACGAGTGCAAATGGACTGCACTTCTTCGCCTTCCCGAGTCCGCAGTAGATGTCCACGCCGTCGACTGTGTTGATCGACAGTTGGTACTGGCCGCTGACAGCAGGCAGGTACTTGACGCGGTACTGCCCCTGACCAAGGTATACGGGCTCGTCGAACGGCGCGAGGAGAACGTTGCCCGAGATCCCGACGTCGAACACGTCACCGCCGACAGTCTTGTTGTTCCCGTTCTGGTCCTTTGCTTGAATCACAAACTGTGCGCTCACACCCGCCGTCGCGACGCTCAAGCCGTCGCCGAACGCAGTCGTGTACGGGAAGTCCGTCGCCCCGGGCGTCACGACGATGGGGAACGGGCTGCCGACAATGTGCTCGCCGTGGAAGAGCGCAGTGCTCGGCACTGACTCGAGCGGGAGGTACGACGAGCTCCACGAGAAGAGGAACGACGCGTCCCCCGTCTCTTCATGGTACTCGATCTTCAGGTCGTAGTACGTGCCTGCGACCAGGTCGACGCGGAAGTTCTCGGTCGTGCCTGTCGCGCTCTCCCACGTGTCAACGTACAACGAGTGGTTGAGCCACACACGCACGCCCTCACTCGATGTGACGTAGAACACGTACGCGTCGCTGTACGGCACAGCGAGCTTGCCGAACCAGCGGATGCTGATGTAGTCGCGTCCATAGTTTGTAATCGCGCCAGTGCCCCAGTCAAACGCCAGGCGCGGGTCCACGCGCGTGATCACTGGGTCGTCCTGGAACCAAAAGTTGTCGTAGTAGAGCGCCAAGAGCCCACCCTTAAGCAGCTGCCGCACCACGACACTGTACGCAGACCCGGCTTCGCGTGGGGTGTACCGGCCAGTATAGCTCGGCCGCCCCGACTGTTTCTTGAACACGGACAGCTTGGGGAAGTTCCCAGTGAGCGCTTGGGTGTTGCCTGCTTGCACCTCTGTGACTCGCACGTCTGGTGTGCTGCCGGTGAGCCCTCTCGTGTCAGCCACAAGGTTCCCGACGTTGCCCACGTTCGTTCGGAACGTGACTTGCCACTTGAAGCGGTTCCCAGCGTCCAACTTGTCCGAGCGCGTGACGACGACGAGCCCGATCGACGGCAACGCTTCGAGCGCGGCTTTCACGACAGCACTCGTCGCGTCGAACGGAATCGGGCCCGTCGTGTCGCCGAGGAATGCGATTGCGAACACACCTTCGAGCGGCGTCGGGACGCCTCCGATCGTCTCGATCTCTTGGATCTCGTACGCGTACGGTAGCGCTGCGAGCACTGGGAGGTCCCCGATGTTCTTTGTGAACGAGATGGTCCACCGGTTCCCGTTGAAGAGCTCCTCTTTCTTCACGTCGACTTCACGCACTGGACGCAGTGTCTCGAGTGCGCGCTTGAGCTCGCGGGGCTCAATGTCAAACGGCAGGTTCACTGTCGTGTCGTCGAGGAGGCTGAGCACAAACGTACCGCCGAGCGAGAGCCCCATGCGCCGCACCTCCTTGACGACCACTTGCGCGTTGTTCCCGGTCAGCGTGGCTGTCGACGCGACCGTGATGTCTGGGATGCTGCCGAGAATCTCGTTGAACGTCACGACCCACGTCTGCAAGCCGGTCGCGGCGCCGTAGTTGGCCGACGCGACAGTCACCGCGACGTCGTCAATGAAGCTTACAGCCTCGAGCAGCGTCTCCATCGCAGCAGCCGACGCAGCGACAGGCACAGTGACCGTCTCTGCGCCGTTGAACGCGAGTGTGAACTGCCCACCGAGGACCTTTGTGCCCGTAGAGTCATCAAGCCACGTCGAGATCGACTGGATCTCGGGCGTCGACTCGATACTAGCAGACGTCGTCACAGTCTGCACGTCGCACACGCCTTTCTGGATCTCCGTGAAGCGCACAGGTGCTGTCAGCAGTGTCGCGGACGCCATGAACGCTGCGTCGCCGACAAGCTCAAGCGACGGCATGTCGCACATGTTGCTCACGAATGTGACCGCGTACGTCCACGTCGTGACGCCACCGACGGCGCTCTTCACGCGCGACACGCTCACTGTCTCGATGTTCGTTAGCGTCTCAAGACTGATCTTGACAAGGTTCGACGCCTTCGCGTCTGATATCGCGACCGCCGCCAGTACGGCAGCGTCGACAGGCACAGTGCTGGTCGCAATGACACCACCGAGTCGAGCTGTCGATGTATCGAGCTTGAGATTGAACGTCCCAGCGACGCCGTTGAACGTGATGGTCTGGATCTCGTAGATCACCGAGTTGTACACGGCCACGCCACCGTCCGATACGAACGCGTGCGTGCCATCGATGACCGACGGCGGTGTGGCCCATAGCTCGGTCCAGAAGACGTCTTTCCCTTGAAAGCCTGCTGGCATCGTCGCGTACGTCACGACGTCTCCTGATGCCTTCCGTGGGGCGATCGTGAACTCGTTCGCGTCGCCTTTCACGAACTCGTCGATGCGCACGCGAACCACGTCGTCCGCCACAAGCAGCGCGACGTCGCCGACTTGCGACACGAACGTAATGTACCAGACGCAGTCTGCGCCATTGAGAGACTGTCGGGACACGTGCACCGTCCCCAGGCTCGGGTCTGCAGCCGTGATCATCGTCTCAAGCTGATCGGCACTGATCGAGGTCGCGATTGGGCCGATCTGCGGGCCTGCGTTCCAACGAAGCTGGAACGTTCCGGCCCCGAGTCCGGACGTCGACACGCTCTGCACTTCGTACACGATCCCGGCCATCCCTTGCGTGAGAGCCGCGCCGTACGCAGGCGTCGTGAAGCTCGATGCGCCGGACGACGCTGCAATCGCTGGCGTCGACACGCCTCCGAGGCCCTCACCGGCAGCATTAATCGCTACGACAGCGTACGCATACAGCGTGTCGGTCACGAGGTTCGCGGACGTGAACGCCAGTACGTCTGGTGACGAGGCACCGTCGTACACGATCCGTCCGGGCGTTCCCTCTTGGAGTGTCGACACGGTGACCCGAGGGCTGCCGCCGGTGAGCCGTCCAGCAGTCACTTTCATCAGTGGCACGTCACCGAGTTCGGTTAAGAACGTGACGTCCCAGGTCATCGCGTTGCTCGTTCCCGGTGTGGCAGCCACGCTCACGACGCCGACACTCGGGAGGTTCTCGAGCTGCCGCTTCATCTCGACTGCAGTGGTGCCGACCGCCAGATGCGTCGACTCAAACCCTCGGAACGACACAGTGAAGTCGCCACCGAGCGCACTACTGCCCGCACGCACGCGTGATACGCTGGCTGAGTACGGTGTCGCGACCACAATGTTCGTGAGCTTCTCGGGGACAACGACCATCGTCGGCAACGGACCGTCCCAGGCCGAGAACGTGACTGTCCACGTCATGCCGGTCGCGAGCGTCACTGACGTGACAGTTACAGCGCCGACGCCGGCAGTCTCGATCGCTGCTTTCAAGCCAGCGTTTGCCACGGCCGCGAGCGTGCCGGCGTTCACGGGCGGCGTCGTCTTTCCATTCACGTACAGCGAGAACTGCCCGGCCGCGTCCACGACCGTCACAGACTGAATCTCTGCGACCGGCGTCGCGACAAGCGTCTGGATCCGCTGGATCTCATTGTTTACAGGCGAGCCAGACGTTGTGTATCCAGACGACACGCCCGGGAACTCCCACAGCTTGTACCCGAGCAGTGGCGAGCCGTTGCACCCCGTCAGCGTCGACGTGCACGAGAGCGGAGGCAGCCACGAGACCCGGATCGTCGTCGCAGAGACGTCGACAAGCGTCGGCGCTGCGGGGGCAGACGGCACGTTCGCGAGGACGACAGAGAGCACTGGCGTCCGTGCCGACGGGCCAATTGCGTTCACTGCCCGCATGTAGAACCGGTAGACCCGGCCCTCGACAAGGCTGGACACTGACTGCGAGAAGCTGTATGGAAAGCTGCCTGCCATCGTTTGCTTGACCCAGCTGTTCACGCCGTCGTCCATGAACAGCTCGTAGTCGGTAATTGGCGAGCCACCATTGTCTGTCGGGGCGACCCAGTTGACGACAGCGATGCCATCGTTTGTCGCTACCGTGTTGACTGTTGTCCTCGAGTCGCGCGTGAGCGACGCTGGCGGCTCTGGGACCACTGGCGACCGCACTGAGTACTCGACAGGGTCGCTGAACGCGCCGTAGAACGCGGCTGCCGTGTCGAGCGACGAGCAAAAGTTGACAGCGCGCACCTTGAAGAAGTACTTCTTGCCCGACTCGATCACATTGTCCGCCGACGTCGTCAGTGTCGTCGTCAGTGTCGCTGCGTTACTTGGGCGGTCGTACACTTTCCGGTACACGTCGCCCCACTCTGAGATCCAGACCTCGTACCCACTCACAGCCGCCCCGCCATTCACTGTGGGCGGCATCCAAGCGACCGTGATCGACATTGCGCTCGACGACACCAAGAGCACCGGCTCGGGTGCGCCGGGCGGCAAGTTCTTCGTTGTGACAAACTCGGGCGTCGTCAGCGCGCGTGCGCCGTAGCTAACAGCGTTGTGGAAGTACGCGCGTGCGTAGTACTTGGTCCCGTACGCCAAGTTCGGAACTAGCGTCTCAAACGGCTCGCCACCCGACAGGTCGGTCACAAGCATCGACTGCGACGGCGGCACACCTTTCGTGACTTCCGCCACCGTCACGGTCGGTTGAGCACCACTGATCCCGCCGATGAGGCCCGTTGTCACACTAGTCAGCAGGTTCACGTCGCCAATGTTGCACACGGCCGGCGTGCTCGAACGACAGCCGCTGAACGTTACAAACCACGAGTACCCGTCCGTGTTCGTCGTGCGAGTGACGCTCACGTCGCCAATTGAGCTGATACCACGAAGAGCGGTCCGAACACCGTCGGCACTCTCGTGTGGCGACAGGCTGACAGTGCTCTGCACTGGCGCAACGCCGTCCGTGAAACGGAGCTGGAACGTGCCGTCGACTGGCAGCGACCCCGTCTGCGTTGTCGCGACCGCAACTTGGCTGTTCACGCCGAGTAGACTTGTCGGGTCGGCGCTGAGTGCGTCGATGTTGCCTGCGCCGATTGGGAAGCTGCCGGGGTTCGCTATGAACGTGACGGTCCAGACAAACTCGCTCTTGAGAGACGGGCCCGTGCGCGTGACAGTGACTGTGCCGACATTCGGCAGCGCTTCCAGCTTGCTCTTCACTGTCGTGTCGGACGCGTCGTGGTCGATCAGGTCGGTCGCGTGCCCGCCAAGCGCGAGTCGAAAAGCGCCTGACACGCGATTGCCTGCGACCGACACCGGAACTGTCGCGTACGTCACGCCTTTCGAGTAAATGTTGATTCCAGCGCCGTTGCCGAGAAGCAGGTTGTTAGCTTGGCGCATGAGCATGCTCGGGATGTCACCGCTGTTAACGAACGTCACACGCCACAGCCTCGCGCCGGCGGCAGACTCGGCAGCGGGAAGTGTCGCAGTCCCATCGGTCACAACGACCGTCACAGACGCGTCGAGAGCGGCGATCGCGGCCTGCATCGTCGTCGTGTCGGCGCTGAACTGCAGCGGCACCGTGTCGGTGTCGCGTCCTCTCAGATACGACAGTCGGAACGTCCCGCTCACTGGCGCCTGTCCTATTATCTTCTCTGACACGTCCACGCGGCGGTTCCCCTCGAGCGCGCCAGTCGTTCCGGTCAGGAGCGGCATGTCGCCTCGCCTGCCTTCTACAGTGACGAACGTCACCTCGAAGCCTGCTGTGCAGCCTGCGACTGGACATGGCGCGCACGCTGTTGTTTGCCCGCCAAAGAACGCGACTGTCACGCTCGTAATAGACACGAGTTCCTGGAGCACTGCTTGGAGCTTCGTGACCGACGTCTCGGTCGCTGCGATCGACGCTGTCGTCTCGCCGAGAAACTGGAGCTGGAAGCTGCCGGTGCCAGTGCTGAGCGCGTCGCAGCTCACGCGCTGGACTTCGTTCGTGCTGGTCCCCGCGTACGTGCTCGTCAAGTGCACGAGCTGCACTTCGCCCACGGTATTTGTCGTCGTTGTGACGGTCTGGATCTCGCTCACGACGGGGACTCGGAGTCGAACCTCTTGGACTTCGTCGCGGATCGGACTGAGTCCCCACTCGACCTTGAACGCGTCCAACGCAGCACCGCCGTCGCTCAGCGGTGAGTTCATGCGCACTGCGATCGTGGTGCCGTCCACAGACGCCAGCGACACGTTCGTGGGGACACTCGGGACCTCTGCTCACGAACACAACACAAGCACGCAAGTGTGGTTCAAACAACAGCGTCCATTCAGGTTCTCGAGCGACACACAGTAGAGCGCAACGTACGCGCTGTCGGCACTGCAAACTGCGGTGTCGGGATGGCCGCCACCCCCAGCCCTGCCGGGTTCACTGCCGTCACGCGAAAGTAGAACGGCACGTTCTCGTCGACGTGGTACGCGGTCACCAGCAGCTGACTCAGGTCCGTGACGATCTCGCTGTCGAAGCTCACGCCTGTGCATCATCCACACTCGCCCTCATCAGTCTCCACTCACAACGAACGACACAAGTCGACACATGTCGTACCGTTCGCAGGGTCCTTTGAGTTGAAGCGAGGGAACACCCCTTTCGCAGCTTCGCGCACTTGAATCACTGGCGCTGTCCCTGTCAGCGCCATCGCGTCCGACTGTAGCGGCCTCAAGTCGCCGAGGTTAGTGAGGAACGAGATGGTCCACGCGTACCCGTTGCTCGGATCGACGTTCGAACGCGTGACCGCGACATTGCCGATCGTTGACAGCACCTCGAGCTGCGTCTTCAGGACAGCAGCGCTCACGTCGAACGGCATGTACCCTGTACGCTGGCCGTCGAACTCGAGCGCAAAGACGCCACCGAGTCCTTGCGACGTCCCGTCCCCGTTCACAGCCACTTCGACCGAGTCGCCGCCGGCGGTTGTCTTCTTGGCGCTGAAAGTCGCGCCGTTGTCCACGGACACTTGCATGAGCGGCAGATCGCCAGCGTTCCCGTCGAACGTGACGCTCCAAGTGCACGTCTGTGCCGCACCCGCGGTCGCAGTGACTGTCACTTGTGCGACGTTCACGAGTCGCTCGAGCTCAGACTTGATGATGTCAATCGAGCCGTCCATGAGTGTCGTGATCGCGACAGTGTCGTCGCCGACCGTCACCGAGCTCGCAGGGACAGCGCCTGCGCTCGGGGCCGCGACCTTCAGTTCCACGACGTTCCCAGGCTGGTTCGTGAACGTCACGGCCCACGTGCACTCGTAGGTCGCCGGCGTGGCGCTCGACGAGACAACGACAGTCCCGATCGTCCCGTCGAGCAGCTCGAGCCCGCTCTTGATCGCCGCCGCGCCGACCGCGCAGTCTCCGAGCGCGCTGTTCGCCAAGATCGTCTTGGTACGCTCGACCGTGCCTGCTTCCGTGTTGCTCGTGAAGACAAGCTGGAACGCCGTCTTGGCTGACACGAGCTTGTCACCGCCTGTTGCCGTCGTGTCTACGGTCGTGACTTTGATCTGCTGCACCTCGGGTCGCGTCGATGCGCACGTGCCGTCACCAATCGGGTTTGCTGGGATGCGTCCTGTCACCGCAGTCTGCCCAGCGAACAGGGCTTTGAGCGTGAAGTACGTCGTCTGCGACACTGTCCCGGTTGTCGTGACTTTGATGTCTTGGATTTCCTGGATTGTTCCGGGACGCGTGCGCGTGACAGTGAGCCCCTTGGACACAACCGCGTCGGAGCGCGTCTCAGTCAGCTTGGTGAGCGAACTCGTGAGCACCGACAGACCGCCTTTGCGCGTCAAGAACGAAATCGTCCACGTGAACCCGCCTTGCGGGTCGGCGACACTGGTGCGCGAGACGTCGACCGCGCCGATGCTGAGCTTCGCTTCGATCTCGGTCTTCATCGCGGCCGCCTCGCAGCTCCACGCCAAATCGCCAGTGAACACGCCGTTGTACGCGAGTTGGAAGGACCCGCCGAGTTGGTTCCCAGCGGCGACTTGTGCGACTGTGACTGCCGCGCCAGCGCCTTTGAGCTTAACGTTCGCGCCGACAGTAAGCAGCGGCACGTCGCCCGTGTTCAGCACGCTCTTGGACGTGAACGTGACGAGCCACTGGTACCCGCGCTGGAAGTCGGGGCCAGTCCGCATAACGCGCACCGACTCGATCGAGTTGAGCGTTTCAAGCGCTTGTTGCATGGCTGCGTCCGACGCGTCGGACGGGATGTCGGCGGTCGTGTCGCCGCGGAATCCGAGCGTGAACGAGCCGCCCGAAATGATATTGCCGTTCGTCGGCGTCGCGAGTAGCACGTTCGCGCCACTGCCGGTGAGGAAGATCGACTTGATCGTGAGCGCTGGCACGTCGCCCATCGCGGTCGCGAACGTGACGAGCCACGTGTAGCCGCCTTGGGCGTCTGGACCCGTGCGCGACACGGTTTGCACACCTGACGGTCCAATGTTACTCATCGCGTTGAAAATCTCGCGCACGCCGGAGCGATCGCCGGACGCTGGCGCGTTGAAGCCGATGGCGCCCGAGATCTGCCGACTGCCGCCGCTCGTACTCGTGTCCAACTCGAGCGTGAAGACGCCGCCGAGCACCTCGCCTGGCGCTGCTCGCGTCGTGATTGACTGGACCTCTTGTACCGGCGTCACTGATGTCGTCACGCGCTGGATCTCGTCCACGTCGGCTGCGAACGTGCGCACAGTCTGCACCTCGTTCGGGCCCGTGTTACTCGACGTTGTCACGACCTGCACCTCCCGCACACCTGGCTCCGGGTCCCACTCGACGAGGTACGCGGAGACAGCAGCGCCACCATCGCGCTCGGGCGGGTCCCACGTGACCTGCAAGCTGTCTTGCGACACGGTGCTGAGGCGCGCATTGAGCGGCTCAGACGGCACTATACCCAAGCACCGAGAGAGAGAGCCGCAGCCGCGTCCATACTCGTGTCGACAGTTAGTTGACCACGTCTCCTCTGAACGCCACGCAACGCGGGACAAGGTCGACCGCGACAAGTCGCATTCGCACCTGAGACGATGGCAGCGGAGACCGTGAGGGCCGCAACGACAGTGGCGACAAGCACGAGCGCACTGAGACTCCTCAGCCAAGCACGAACGCTGCCCATGTCTCTCGCTGCAGCTTCAGCTTCTGTGTGAGTGAAAGCGCGAATGGGCGGCAAGGTGAGCGACGCATCGCCGCACACGTCTCGGCGTCGTTTCAGCGTCCGACAAAGATCGCTTGGTAAGTGGCCATTTGACTATTTCCATTATTATAGCACCAGAATGACTGGCGACGCCGCTCCAACACACATACGCAACACAAGACGCGACATGGAAAGCGACAAATTGGCCGCATTCTTCTTGTCTGCTGGTGTGCTGTGCAGTGTCTGTTGAAGCCTCGCTCTACTGCGATCGTAAGGAGGATAAAACAGTACATTACCCATACACGCACAAGCTCAAAATCGCCTCGAGCGCTCCTCGCAGCGATGGCGACAGCCGTCTCTAACTTCGTCCGTTAGCAGAAAGAGGCGACAGCCGCCTAGTCGGTCACGCGTGCGAGGTCTAGAAGCGGAGGTGGCGGTACTGGCCGTCGGACTTGCCCGATTTCTTGCCCGTGTCCTTCTCCTTTTCGCCAACTGTGCCGCTCGAGTACTCGCCGAGCCAGTTGCCGAAGTAGCCGCCCGACTGCTGAGCCTGCTGTTGGTATGATGTCGTCGTCGCTGGAGCCGGCGCGTAGCCGCCCTTGCCAGACGTCGCCGCGGTCGGAGCCGGTCCGTAGCCACCCTTGCCGGACGTGGCCGCCGTCGGAGCCGGGCCGTAGCCACCCTTGCCAGATGTGGTCGCCGTCGGAGCCGGACCGTAGCCGCCCTTGCTAGGCGTGGCCGTTGTCGGCGATGGCGAGGAGCCACCAGTAGCGGTAGACGGGGCCGGAGCCGGAGAGTCACCACCCTTACCCGGAGTCGTCTTGGCAGGCGTTGGAGCTGGCGAGTTGCCGCCCGTAGCCGAAGACGGGGCCGGAGCTGGAGCAGGAGAGTAACCACCCTTACCCGGAGTCGTCTTGGCGGGCGTCGGAGCCGGGGCACCTTCGTCCGATCCGGGCGTCGTCTTAGCTGGCGTCGGCGACGGAGACTTGTCACCAGTGGCTGTCGACGGGGCCGGGGCCGGAGAGTCCTCACCCTTGCCTGGTGTCGTCTTTGCCGGCGTCGGCGACGGAGACTTGTCGCCAGTGGCTGTCGACGGAGCCGGAGCCGGGGCACCTTCGTCCGTGCCAGGCGTTGTCTTAGCCGGAGTTGGCGACGGAGATTTGCCGCCAGTCGCTGTCGACGGGGCCGGAGCAGGCGAGTCACCACCCTTGCCCGGTGTCGTCTTCGCAGGTGTTGGCGTCTTTGGCTTTTCGTCGTCCTTGCACGGCGTTGGTGCAGGCGTTGGCTATGGCGACTTGCCACCAGTAGCAGTCGACGGAGCTGGGCCGTTCTGGCCT